>CAUYTI010092575.1:0-17888 GCA_963575145.1 Galago senegalensis | reverse complement strand
CGATAAAGCAACTACTACATCTGCTAACTACCAAAGGATGAAATCCAAGCCTTACCCTCATGCAGTCACTGTGCATGAAACCTCTGCCATCTCTGCGTTTTCCTCCCTAGAAGTTGACTGCTCCTCCCTCTGAGCTGCTCTCTCTCTAATGAGGTGCATAGTACGCATGTACGTGTAGCCCTTAACGTGTGCTGTGTGTTTATCCCCGTTATCCTTGACAAGACTAGGAACTCCTAGAGAGGGTTCTTACATGACTCATTCATCTTCACTTCTCCAGGCCTCACCACAGTGCCTGGTACTAGATGCTTAATAAATCTTGGTTGAGTTGAATTGAATTAGATAGAATTGAAAGGACATTTCCTAGAGTTTGAACACATTTATGTTGTACACAATGTTTCTGGAAGTTCTGAGATTTTTTGGGGGGGGGGGTGGCGGCTATTCCTGAGAAATAATCCTCTGTCCCTGGGATGCTGCAACAGATTCCCAGGTCCTGGAGAGGCTTGGATAGCAGTTTGCTATGATAGGGAAAAACATGAAGTCTAGTAACAGGAATCGAGGTGCAGATTGGGAACCAGGACCAGAAGCGAATTGCAGAGACCCAGTACTATTCAGAGCTGGATGGAATTGATTCTGAGGGCCAAGTGTTGTGAACACCTTAAATCTCTCTTGTCCAAGGTCAAAATTGGTTCTAAAGGACTAATGGTTAAATTACCCCACCTCAGAGAAGAGACAAGCAGAGAAGACACACGGATCATTTTCTGGCAACTTCTGGAGCCAAGATATCTATTAACCTTGTCATCAACAATAAGATTTGGTTTCTTGCCAGGGAACAAGATTAGAATCACAAAATAATAAAGATGTTTCACTGGCTGCTGAATGAATCTCTGGTTGGCCTCAGGATGAAATATGATCTACATGATATTGTTTGCCAATTCAGTGATAGAGAAAGGAGGAAAAGGGAACTATAATGAAAAATTTTCTTTTGCACACACACATCTCTCTCAAAGGCATGATGGTGTATGGTAATATAGACACCTGGGCTTCCTGAAGAGTGTGTGTGAAAAAAAAAATAGAAATCAAAGGCTTATCAGATAAAAGTTAAGTCTCAACACAAAAAAGAATTTGATTCTGTTGATAAGTTCTAATCATTTCTCATGATGAAAAGAGCAAAAAAAAATCTATATTATAGTCTTACTTATAACACATGTTACAATATTTAACAAGTTGTGTCTTGAGTTTATTTTTAATGCATTTATAATAACCTGGGTTTTTTTTTTACTTTCTAAGACATAATAAGTGTGTGTGTGAGAAATTAGCTGCTTCCATAGAATGAATTAATTAATTAGTTCAGATTATTCAAAGATCATTAAATCTTTACTGAGAGAAGGTTTTGTAAGAGGTGAGGGAACTACAGGTATTTTGTACCTATGATGTGCACACACTGTCGTTACACATACTTTACTGATTTTATTTTCTCTTAAACAGATTTATTGTAAAGAGAAATGCTTTTAAAATGCTTTTTAAAATTCACTTTCACAAATGAATAATACCTGTTTTGAAATGTATAACTCCTTAGAAAATGTGGCGCTATTGCTGATTATATATACAAAACACTATTTAAAAAGTCCCCTGCAAAAAAAATTAAACCTTGGTTTTTACCTCAGTGCACTTACAGCCCACATCAACTGTAATGTAGAGTTATAAATTAATATAATTCAAGGCAAAGTAACAAACTACAAGTGAAGATCTAGGCAATTTCAGAAAACTGAAATATGTTGTCTAGCTGGAAGTGCCAAGATTGATTTCAAGGAAGACAGGAAAATCAAATTGAAACTTGCAGAATGGGAGAGATTTGGATATGGAACAAACACTTTGTTCAAAGCTAAGGGAATACACATGGATACATGTGTATATCTCATAGTTCTGTCCACTGAAAGCACCTGGAAGTAATGACACCCTAGTTCAATGAGCACACCTAATGCCCAGATCTTGGTTTCTAACCATCATTCTCCAATAATCAGAATCAGAGATCTTTATAAAAGTGGTTGATCACAGGTCTGGGACACAGAAAATACAAAATAATCTTTGAATATATTGTATTACCAGTAAGAAAGTACTTGAGAAAGGATTAACCATGTTAAAGGGGTATAGAACTCCCCTGCACTAGCAACTGATGGCCAAAGCTGCAACAAGTTCATATGGTAGTATTGTTATAATCCATAAAATAAAATAAATGTTTGTGATTCTGTGCTACTACAAATAAATCATGAGCTATACAACTAAATTGAAGAGCAGAGACTGCTCTATCTGATAGCATATTATCATTAGTAATATATGATAGTAAATACATTTAATCTATACATACATTTGAATATTAAAGTTATTTAATATGTGCATTAAAATAATACAATTTAATATTATAATTAATAAAATGTAGAATAAATGAAGAAAATTGCAAACCTACCACTAGGTAAACACCGCACTAATAACTGTTGCAGGGCTATCTACCAGTGGATGCTAAAATTGAGTGAATATTTGAGGAGAAACAGAATATTTGCATAGTCCCAGAATATCTCTTCCAAGATGGTTATTATTCACAAAGGGGTAAGTAGCAATTTTATTGTGCAGAACAATGTGAGCAGACACATCTTAAACCCAAGTGCTCAAAGTTAGCATGACTTTTGATCTCATGCACCCTCCTATATGAGGCATCACAAAGGGGATAGCATTTCCTCTCTCATTTTGCCAAAAATGAATAACCTCAATCTAATGATGAGAATACATCCAATACTCGTGTTTCCCTGAAAATAAGACATTGTCTTATATTTATTTTTTCTTTTTTTTGGCCTGGGCTGGGTTTGAACCTGCGGCCTCTGGCATATGGGGCCACCACCCTACCCTTTTGAGCCACAGGTGATGCCCTATTTATTTTTTCTGAAGAAGACACACTAGGGCTTATTTTCAGGGGATATCTTATTTTTATTAAGTATAATGCAACAATCTACATTTATTCAAATACAGTTAAGTCATATTCTGGAAACTGACAGGGGGAGCTGACCTTGTTGGTGGGGCTGGCACTAGGGATGTGTGAACTCCTTTCCCCTAGCCATTCACACATGTGCAATAGGATGCCTGCAACCTCGATTACCACACATGCACCTGTGCAAGTGCTAACAGCTCAGAGAAAGGAGCTATGGCAGATAAAAGGTATTCCAGTCTTCCTTACCACTCTGTGCCAAAATGCATGACACGGTTATGCAGATATACTGCATAGCCACGCCCATCACTAGGTCTTATTATCAGGGTAGGGCTTATATTTAACAAATGCATAGAAATCCTCCTAGGGCTTATTTTGGGGGTAGGTCTTATTTTCGGGGAAACACAGTAGACACAAATTTTGAGACATTCTCCACAAAGTAACTGTGGTAGGCATTATGCTGAGATGATCACCTCATGTTCTATCTGTATACACATTTGGGTATAGGCTCCACTCTCTCCTTAGGTGGGCAATATAGGTGAGGCTATGAATAGGCAGGATTTTACTCCTATATAACAAAGGAAAGAAGAATGTACATACGTAAGGAAGGTTCCACTTTGAATTAATCTAAAAGGTAGGCTTGACCTAATTATTAACACATAAGTCCTTTAAAAGGGACTCATTCCCTCATATCTATATTCAGAGCAGGACCAACAGGCAGCTGGGAGGTTGGTGTTTTTTTTGTTGATGTTGTTAAATCATAGCTGTATACATTAATGCAGTCATGGGGTACAGTGTGCTGGCTTTATGTACAATTTGAAATATTTTCATTAAAATGATTAACATAGCCTTCATGGCATTTTCTTAGTTATTGCATTAAGACATTTATATTCTACAGTTAGAAAGTTTCACATGTAGTCTTATAAGATGCAACATAGGCGTGGTCCCACCAATCACCCTCCCTCCACCCATCCTCCTCCACCCCTCCCTTCCCTCTCCCCTTTCCCGGTATTTTTGGGCTATAATTGGGCTATAGCTTTCATATGAAAGCTAAAAATTAGTTTCATAGTAGGGCTGAGTACATTGGATACTTTTCCTGCCATTCTTGAGATACTTTGCTAAGAAGAATATATTCCAGCTCCATCCATGTAAACAAAGGAGGAAAAGTCTCCATCCTTCTTTAAGGCTGCATAATACTCCATGGTGTACATATACCACAATTTATTGATCCATTTGTTGGTTGATGGGCACTTGGGCTTCTTCCATGACTTAGCAATTATGAATTGGGCTGCAATAAACATTCTGGTACATATATCTTTGTTGTAGTGTGATTTTTGGTCTTCTGGATATCTACCTAGTAGAGGAATTGTAGGATTGAACGGCAGGTCTATTTTTAGTTCTCTAAGTGTTCTCTATATATCTTTTCAAAAGGAAAATATTAGTTTGCATTCCCACCAGCAGTATAGAAGTGTTCCCTTTTCTCCACCTCCACACCAGCATCTCTGGTTTTGGGATTTTGTGATATGGGCTAATCTTACTGGAGTTAGATGATATCTCAAAGTAGTTTTGATTTGCATTTCTCTGATGATTAAGGATTATGAGCATTTTTTTCATATGTCTTTAGGCCATGCACCTGTCTTCTTTAGAGAAGTTTCTTTTGCCTATCCTGAGATGGGATCACTTGTTCTTTTCTTGCTAATAAATTTGAGTTCTCTGTGGATTCTAGTTATTAAACATTTGTCAGAGATATAACCTGAAAATATCTGGTACAAATATTTTTGTTGTAGTGTGATTTTTGGTCTTTTGGATATCTACCTGGTAGAAGAATTATAGGATCAAATGGCAGGTCTATTTTGAGATTGATGCTTTTCTGTAGTCTAAGTAATAAGCCAATACACATGTGGATCCCTGAGGGACCAAGGAGTGGAAGCCAACTCTGAGGTTTACCTCTAAACACAAATGACCCTTCAGAACCTGAAGCTGTGCTGTCAGTGACAGCAGCAAGTGTTGTGCTAAAGAGCAGGTGGATGGTGCAACTGGAACTCTCCCTGAGTGTTGGTAGGAGCACACATGTATAGAACCTTTTTTAAAATTGGCATTACTGTGAAAAGTAGAAAATCAATATACTATATAACCCCATAATTCTATTCTCTTACATACATAAAAGGGGTTCTTCCGCATGTATGCTGGAGATATATACACTCAGGTTCACAGTAACATTGTTGGAAATATAAAAACATGGGGGGAAATGTTAGCGAAGTCATAAATAGAGACTATTTTACCTAAAAAAAGTATTATACAGCAGCCCCATGGGTAAATTTCAGGAACCCAATATTGATGAGAAAAGTTAAGTCTCATTTGGAACCAAGTATCCTTCTGAAGAAGTTTAAGAAAAATTAAACTAAATGATGTTTTTTAAGCATGTATCAATTTTTGGTAAATTGATATAAAATATTTAAAAATTTTTAATTATCAGCACAGAATCCATGATGGGGGTTACTTTGGGAGGAGGTTGAAAGAGGGAAGAAGCACAAATTTAGATACAAGAGTGTATTATTTCTAGTTCTTGAAGTGAGTGAAGGATGGTGCAGGGATCAGTGCTCCTCCTCTGATGCCAAGCCTGTGTGCGCTCTCTACCTAGCTTTTGCTTCTACTTCTCCAGCCATCCTCCTCCTTTTATATATCTTTAATGCAAGGGTTCTCCAAGAGTCTATTGAAGCACATTCTTCTTAGTAAAGTATCACGGGAATAGAAAAGCAAGTATCCACTGACTCACTACTAATAATGAAGCCAGTAGATGATCTAATACACATCCACAGAAGAGAAAAACTCATTTCAATTCAGGTTGGAGGGAGGGGGAATGAGGGATGGGAGAGTAGGAATGAGGGACAAGGCAAGGGGAGGCATGGGGGATTTGTGTGCTCCCACTTAAATAGGGCATAATAAAAGGATATATGACACATCTCTTGGGTGTGGGACATAACTACAATATGGACTCTACCTAATATATGCAAATATTGTAACCTAGTTTTTGTACCCTCACATTAACCTGAAATTTTAAAAAATAACAAAATAAAATATTTTTAATTTTTTTTTTTTTGTTTTTTGCAGTTTTTGGAGAGGGCTGGGTATAACCCACCACCTCTGGCATATGGGGCCAGTGCCTTACTCCTTTGAGTCACAAGCACCA
This sequence comes from Galago senegalensis, assembly GCA_963575145.1. Lineage (NCBI taxonomy): Eukaryota > Metazoa > Chordata > Mammalia > Primates > Galagidae > Galago > Galago senegalensis. The sequence continues at coordinate 11,721 of CAUYTI010092575.1, read as the reverse complement.
CCCAATAAAATATTTTTTTAAAAGGGTCTATTCTTGGACATTTTTTTTTCCCAGAACCTATTGTGGATGACTTCATATGTCACTCTGTTTACTCACTTTCTGTGCCAGGACCTCTCCACTGTTTACAGAAACTTATGCCCTACTCTCTAGGGAGCTTCTCCCTAGAATGGATGTCCCCAGTTAGGGAGGAATGATTGAAGGAGCCAGGGATACCTGTCAATCTTTGTTGTTGCCCCAAAGTGAAAATAATGAGTCTCCTTAACTGCATGAAGGGGGGAAAACAAACTACATATGCTTGTGCTTTATGCTCACATTCTTTTGGGATGATTGATCACATGGCCACACCCAGGTTCAAGTGGAGTTGGGAAATACATTCCTAGTGAGCAGCCCTTCCCTGCCACAGTTCTGCACCATTGAAAGGGGAGCATGATGCTTCCATGGAGAGCCAGGTGAGAAGGACAGTGGGACACATAAGGTGCTCTGAAGAAGAACAGGCAAACACATGTAGTCAGAGAGTAACTTATAAGGAAGAAGTACAGATTAGCAGAAGAATGGCAATGTTGAATGGAGAGGTAGCCCAACATTGAAATGGCTCCTTAGGTCATTAGAAAGAATTTAAACATCAATAACAAAACGGTAGAGAGAAATCAACAGACTTCTGTCCTGGAAAAAAAAGTTAATGGGAAGTTTTTTTCCGTACTGTAAAAGGCAATTACAGAAATAATGCATATAAGATCCAATTTTTTTTGTGTGTAGGCACTGAAATAGGGACGAACAGGTTATCAGTAGTTGTCTGTGAGTAGTGACAGAATGGGCAAATTGGTGCTGTGGAGGGCTGTGACATTTTTCTACAATGAATGTGTAATATTCTGTAACAATAAAAGTTGATGGATAGATGAGAAAGAAAAAGGAAGAGGTGGGGGGAAGAGAGGAATGAGAAAGAGAGAAGAGAGGGAGCAAAGGAAGGAGAAGGAATGAAGGCAGGATGGGATGGAGGGAGAAGAAAAGGAAGAATCAGTCTCTCTGGCAAAATTTTGGCCTTTTGAGTAACCTGCTAGATGTTACCAGCCACTGCTCACCTGAAGGGTCATTCCATGCAGAGCTCTACTGGTCAGACCCTAACAAGAACAGATGAACCTACATGCTGACATCTGGAGATTGTTTATTCACTTTCAAGGCCACTGCCATCAATAAGTTGGGGAATTGGACTCTATGGTACTGGTCAAAGACCCAGGCACTCTGTGCACCCGGTGAAGTGTTGATTAACTATAAATTTAGTCTAGAATAAAAGTGCTTTAAACATATAACCACTTTAAGATAGGCAGATATTGTATAACTTTGTAACCTATGAGGGGGAATCTGACATGTACTATGATGAGAAATAACATTTTTTACTTTCACTGTGAGAATAAAAGGTAACAAAAGGAAAGAAGGAGCAGAGCAGTTCTTTGGGGGAGATCTCCTCACAGCTCTCCAGAATCACTGGCTTTTCTGTAAATAAAAGTGAAACTATTGATCTCTCATCTGTTTCTCCCTTGATTGGTTTGGGGGACAGGCAGATGGAATCCTTGGTCCATCAACACAGAGAAACAGTGATTAGTTAGGTAGGTATTATTTTAATCCACATAAGAAGAGATTCCAGCCTGGGTCCCAGTGGTAGCAGTGAACAGGGGGAAGAAGAGATTCTATCGAGAGGAACAGTATAGACAGAAACTACAAGACTTAATAACCAATGGAGAGGGTAAAGGAATAGAGATGTTCAGCCCCAGCTATCACAGATCTCACCTGGTAGCTTGGTACAAAGGTTGACTAGGGCCCAGCTGGGATCTCCTGAATCAGTATCCATATTTTCCTGGGTTAGGGTTTTAGAGTCCTAGCTCTGGGATGATACACAGCTTTCTGGTTTGGATGACCAGATTGACAGTGATGTCATTTCTAAGATAGGGGAAGTTCTGAAACTGGAGGATGCATTGAGGGAGTGAGCAGTGGAATGAGAGAAAGAATGTGGGAAGACAGGCTTTCCTTTGAGCCAAGGGTGGTGGGAATGTGAGTCTTGCTGACCCAAGCTTGTACCTGGAACTCTAAAAGTGTGCGGTGCCTTTCCTTTCACAGGGATTATGGTGATCAGTGCAGGCAATTCCCCACCACTGAGGCCACTTTTTCTATTTTGGTAGAGAAGGGTCTTGCACTTGCATAGTCTCAAACTCCTGTCCTCTAGCCATCCTCCCACCTTGTCCTCCTGAAGTGCTAGGATCGCAGGCATGAGTCACTGTGCCTGGCCATGGTGTCTTTAATTTCTTATTGAAGAAGGAGGGATGAAGAAAGTATAGATGGGACTTATCAAATGCCCACATAAATCTTTAAATATATTTCTGATTTTCACCCCCACCTTTTTACCCCTCCTTCTGATGTATCTGGTGCTTCCAAATCCTAACCCTTTGGGATTTCACAGAGCAAATCAGCTTTCTTCTTATTTCTCTGCCCTCCTGTCTAGTTGCCACTTCTCCACTGGCCATTTTTCTTTCAAATATCTATTGAGATTACCCATTTGATAATGCCTTCTCTCCTATTCTCTCTATCCTTATAGGCTTAGAGTCTTTGAAAAATACATGAACTTTATCTAAGAGAAGTTTTAGGAAATAGAGGAGAGAAATGTGCATAGTCATGTTAACTCCAGAAGTCCTGGGCTTTAACATTTACAAACAGAAAGGGGAGACATTAAAACCAATGAGGCTTCCTGTTCCAAGGAGGGGCAAGAAGAGTGTGACAATATTAACCCAGAGTTAATCATATTCTGTGTAAGATATAATTATGTATGTCTATATATCACTACTTAGATTAGTATCCATGTCCATTTGTATCAATATATATTTTCATTACTTTTATTATGAAATTCAAAGTCATAATTCCAGTGCAGATGCAAACTATCTTGGCATTTGGGCAGCACAATTATAAGAGAGGAATAGGAAAAGTGGATAGTCCAAGTTATAGATGTCATCAAGTTCAAATGCACCTCAGATCATCCTTTCCATCCAAAGGACTTCAACCAGGCAAGCAGGATATCAAGTTGTGAGATATCCAGCTAAAGGCAACCTTCGAAGTCTGGGGAGTAGTGGGCCCTTCTTTTGGAAGGAGAAATTACATGGCCATCACTTGTATCTGGAAAATTAGAGTAATAGAATTATGATCTGGGATCTGGGAGCAAGAAGCCAATAGTAGGTCATTGCCATTTTCCAGAACAGAAATAATGAAGGGTCAAATAACGTAGTATAAATAGAAAGAAGAGGTAAGAGACAGTAAAGAGATCTTCCTCCCAGAACTCAGTATCAAGGTGGTGGCAAGTGGGGAAGACCTAAGTCACTAATGTAATTAGCCTGTAATTAGTTGTACGTGATTATTAGTAAGCAAGTGCCTTTCTCTTCTAGGGGCCATTCCAAAGAAAATATAATGCAGAGCCCAATTTCAGTCATGCAAGATGAAGGAGGCAAGCATTCCTTCCCTTCATTCCTTCGGCATCTAGAACATGATTATATTGCCTAGTTTGGTACAATGAGAGGATCCCACCCAAGATTTTGAAAAACTCAGATCATTAGTCATGGAAGCTGAGAAACTGAGGCCAAAAGTTTCATGGAGCAGTGTACAGTGGTTAGTGATGGTGCCTAAGGGGAGGCTGTGACAGGGCCAGCTGTTCAGCTCCCCATGATCACCGTGCATTTTCCAAATGTGCTTCACTAGAACAATTGTTGATTCTAAAAGGTAGCCAATATGGTACAAAATATTGATTTTTTAACTTAAATTATCTTGAGTGGTTTCCACCTGTCATTTTTGGTGGTTTCTACCATGAAGTCCCTGATCTGCCAGGCCCGGTATTCCATAAGGCAGCCCAGACAGCTCTGACTTTTGTCAAAGGACTATCATTACTGTTGAAACTCTGTGGGTAAAACTGTCATTCCTCCAGAGTGGCTGATATCAGCTGGGCACAAAGCATTATCATCATATAATTCATGAAGTGTGCTTTTACCTTAACACTCTGTTCTAATTTTCAAATCAGAGCTTACTATCTCAAATGAATCTCACAAGAAAGGAACACACACCCATATCCCCCCCCACCACCACACACACACTTACTTCATTCAACAAATACAGAGGGTGCCAAAGAATATATACACATTTTAAGAAAGGAAAAAACCTGCACTGGAATTGTGATGCTCAATATTTGCCAGTAACATTTGTTATCTTGTATATTCTATCTCTTGTAGTTGAAGAAATCAAACATGACTTGAGTATTACAAATTTTATACAGTTCTTTTTCTTTCTTAAAATGTATATATATATATATATATACACATATATATGTATATATATATACACACTCTGTATTCATGGAGTTCTTATTATGGACCAAAGTCCTTAAGTCCTGGGAATAAAAAGACATGATGTCATCCTTCCTTTTTGAGAAGATGTCTCTCAGTTTGGCAGTAACTTTTTCTAGGTGTCAAGGTGGCAATGGTCTCAGAGAGCTCAGAATGTCACAGGACAGGTCACCCTTCACCTGGGGTTTTAGAAGTATGAGTAAGAATTTTTCAGATGTACAAGAAGTGGTAAAAACATTCATGAGCACAAGGACACACTTTAAAGGAGATGAGCTTTTAATTCCTATGTGGGGGCCATTCAGCCACTGTTTATTCATTCATTCAGCCACTGTTCAATTCATTTAAATTGGTGGTTCTTTGAATAATTCTCCATTTAATGAGGATTAAGTGAGAAAGTATAGACATGCACCTGAGATGATATAAAATTGACCTAACATTGGTTCCTTTCTTTTGTTATTGACGCATTAAGGAATATTTATTTTTTCTTTTTCTTTTTAATTAAGTTCGTTGTCAGATTCCGCTGAAGTCCACTGATCTTTAAAAAGTTCTTTTTGGATTTATTTTTATTTTTGTTTTTTAAGAAAATCCAGGAATAAGGGTGGAGGCAAGATGGCCAACTGGAGCCAGCAGACATTTAGCAAGTAAGCTGATAGTTTGAAGCTGAGCCCAGAGAGAAGGTTGAAGAATGCAGGTCAACCCTGCTGTGGTGAGCTGCAACCCCCAGGATGTAAAAAAAATGTACAAAATCCATCACCAAGTGGACAGGAGTCCCCTCCCACATGAGAGGGGCTCATAGTATACTCCATACAAACAAGTGACCAGAGCTCAAACGTCCTCCCATTCCGTCCCATGGGAGAGACCCTCTAAAAACTGGACCTCCTACCCCTAGTAGGGTGCCATGGCACTCTCCTGCCAGGCATAAAACTGAATATATTCTCTACCTGCAATTCTGAACTCCCAGCACTCCCCTCCACTCTCACCCTGAGATCTCGAAGCCTGTCCCCCATGGAGTTCAGATTCTTGAGCATTTTCTTGAGACATGTGGACAGGGCAAGGGCTGTTGCTGGTCTGTGCTGATTCAGTGGCACAGAAGTAAGGAGAAGACAGTTAACCCAGAGGGAATCATATAGGAGTGGAGGTGCCCAGAGGTGCAGAGCAGCAGTTGCAGTGGTGGGAACAATAAGGCTTACATGCCTGGGGCTATTCCAGACATACACTCCCTGTCTCTCTGGGAGAGGGAGGAAGCCAGGCATCTTCTCTAGTAGCAGCCACTGGTGGAACAGATCTGGGACGGAAACACAGGCCCCATGAGTAAAAAGTATGCCTGAGGCAATAGCGGACAGGCCAGACTAGGGGAACTAGAATAAGATCCTGCAGTGACAGCAGACTCCCAGGGTGGGGCTGAGCCAAAGGACTGCTTTACTGAACCTAAAATGCACCTGGCCCTTAGGGGATCATAGCTAAGGCAGGCAGGCAGGCAGAGGCTGGAACCAACAGTTGAGTGTGAGCTCTAACCACACCTGCCCCAACATAAACTACAGCCAAGACTGAGTCTGATCTACAGGGTAATATAGCTGGGACAGAAATAAATTCTGAGAAGTTGTTCCGTTCTGCCAGCAACATCAATCAAGGTCGGGGCTGGAACTGAGTGAACCACCCTAGTCTCCATTAAGCACCCAAGGTTGTCAGGACTCACCTACCCCTGATGGATAGTGGCAGAGAATGGCGACCTGGCTGAGGAGACATAGATCTCCCTGTGACTCAGGCAGGTATATACCCCTGGAGCATCTGCTCATGGGAAGAAACTAGGTAACAGCCCTGTTTGGTTACCAGCGACTGGGTGTTACAGAGGTGCAAGGTGGGGAAGGAGGCATCAACCTTCCTAGACTAATTTATTTGCTGGGTGGGTCCTTCTGACCTCACAGAGCACTGGAGCGAGTCATACTTGAGCTGTTAGCAGATACCTGCTATCTAGTTGCTGGATACCTTTTGAACTCTTCCACTTGAGACTGGTGCTGACTGGGACAAGTGATTTGGACCTCTTGAACTAGGCCAATAACCTGATAACTATCCAAAGTGGTACCCTGAGTGTGTGGTTGTATGAAGGTTTGTTCCAGTTGTTGCCTGTAGTGGGCAGGGTGACTTAATTGCTGGTATTTATCCACAGCTGAGCTGAGACTTCAACCCAGAGTAACTGATTCACTAGGATAGGACAGAGACCAGCTGAAAACAAGACAGAGCCACTTAGCCCCACCACACCAAGCAGGCCCCAAGTTTCTCAGGCCACAGCACTGTACGGGTCCTTGGCAAAGCTCTAGGGGAAAAGGTACAGACACCAGTCTGAGCTTTTGGGCAAAGGCCTAGTTAATCACTACTCCTGGAGCCCCCAACCCAACTTCTCCTTATCTGCTGATATAGCCAAATGGTGTAAAATAATCATGTGGCAGAATCAGCAGAAAAACTCCAGTAACATGAATAACCAGAGTAGATCACCACTCTGCCCCCAGAAGGATATGGCAGATGCATATGGTCCTGTTCATAAACAGATAGCTGAGCTGTCAGAAATCAAGTTCAAAATTTGGATTACAAATAAGATTAATAGAATAGAAGCAAAGTTGGAATTAGAAATTCAAGAACAATTTTAAAAGTTGTCTCAAGAATTCAATGAATTCAAAGACAAAAATCAAAGATTTTTGACACATTGAGACAAGAATTTGCAGCCCTCAAAGATCTGAGAAATACAATAGATTCCCTCAGGAACAGAATGGAGCAAGCAGAAGAAAGGATTTCTGACATTGAAGAAAAAGCTTTTGAACACTCTCAAGTACTCAAAGACAAAGAGAAATGGAGAGCAAAAACAGATCATTCTCTCAGAGAGATCTGGAATAATTTGAAAAAAACTAATATTTGCCCTATAGGAATCCCTGAAGGTGATGAAGTTGCTTCACAAAGCACAGAGGCTCTTCTTCATGAGATTATGAAAGAGAACTTTCCAGATATGCCAAGAGATTCTGAAATCCAGATAGCAGACAGTTTCAGAGCTCTAGCATGACTCAACCCGAATAAAACATCCCCCAGGCACATCATAATTAACTTCACTAAAGTTAATATGAAGGAGAAAATTCTGAAAACAGATAGATGTAAGAAAACCATAACCTACAAGGGAAAAAATATTAGAATGACTGTAGATCTCTTTGCTGAAACCTTTCAGGTTAGAAGAGGGTGGTTATCAACTTTTAATCTCCTAAAATAAAATAACTTCCAACCCAGGATCCTATATCCAGCTAAACTGAGTTTCATCTATGATGGAGAAAGTAAATACTTTAATGACATTCATATGTTGAAGAAATTTGCCATAACTAAACGAGTTCTCCAGGATATTCTCAGACCTTTCCTCCATAATGACCAGTACAATCCTCCACCACAAAAGTAAACTCATTCAGAAACTTTTGATCAAATTCCAACTTCCACAATGGTGAAAGGATTAAAAATATCCACCAGACTTTCAAAAACCTCGATACCCAAAATTTTACAAGGCTTATCAATATTCTCAATTAATGTGAATGACTTAAACCATCCTCTAAAGAGGCACAGGTTGGCTAACTGGATACACAAACTCAGGCCAGATATCTGCTGCATACAAGAATCTCATCTTACCTTAAAAGATAAATATAGACTCAGAGTGACAGGATGGTCATCTATGTTCCAGGCAAATGGAAAGCAGAAAAAAGCAGGTGTTGCAATTTTATTCACAGATACAATAGACTTTAAACCAACAAAACTAAGCAAAAATAAGGATGGTCACTTCACATTTGTTAAGGTTAATACTCAATATGATGAGATTTTAATTATTAATATTTATTTATGCACTCCACTAGAATGCACCTCAATTTATAAGAGATAGGCAAGAGCAACTTGATTTCTTCCAGTTCCATCATAGGTAGAGATTTTAATACTCCTTTTACAATGTTTTGCTTCTTCCTCCAACAAGAAGCTTAGCAAACAAATTTTAGATTTAAACTTAACCATTCAGCATTTGGATTTAACAGACATCTATAGAACTTTTCATCCTAACAAAACTGAATACACATTTTTCTCATCAGCCCATGGAACATACTCCAAAATCGATCACATCTTAGGTCACAAGTCTAACCTCACCAAATTTAAAAGAATAGAAATTATTCCTTGCATCTTCTTGGACTATCATGGAATAAAAATTGAACTCAGTAACAATAGGAATCTGCATACTCATACAAAAACATGGAAGCTAAATAACCTTATGCTGAATGATAGCTGGGTCAGAGACGAGATCAAGAAGGAAATTACCAAATTTTTGGAACAAAATGATAATGAAAACATGAATTATCAGAACCTCTGGGATACCACAAAGGCAGTCCTAAGAGGGAAATTTATAGCACTGCAAGCCTTCCTCAAGAGAATGGAAAGAGAGAAAGTTAACAACTTAATGGGACATCTCAAGCAACTGGAAAAGGAAGAACATTCTTACCCCAAACCCAGCAGAAGAAAAGAAATAACCAAAATTAGAGCAGAATTAAATGAAATTAAGAACAAAAAGATTATGCAACAGATCAATAAATCAAAAAGTTGTTTTTTTGAAAAGATCAAGAAAATAGACAATCCTCTGGCCAACCTAACCAGGAAAATAAGAATACAATCTCTAATTTCATCAATCAGAAATGGTAAAGACTAAATAACAACACACCCCTCAGAAATTAAAAAAATCCGTAATGAATATTACGAGAAACTTTATTCTCAGAAATATGAAAATCTGAAGGAAATTGACCAATACTGGGAAGCACACCACCTTCCAAGACTTAGTCACAATGAAGTGGAAATGTTGAACTGGCCTATATCAAGTTCTAAAATAGCATCAACTATATAAAATCTCCCTAAAAAGAAAATCCCAGGATCAGATGGCTTCACATCAGAACTCTACCAAATCTTTAAAGAGGAACTAGTACCTATATTACTTAACCTTTTCCAAAATATAAAAAAGAAGAAATACTACCCAACACATTCTATGAAGCAAACATCACCTTGATACCAAAACCAGGAAAAGACCCAACAAGAATAGAAAATTATAGACCAATATCACTAATGAATATTGATGCGAAAATATTCAACAAGATCCTAACAAACAGAATCCAGCAACACTTCAAACAAATTATACACCACGACCAAGTAGGTTTCAATCCCAGGGTCTCAACATTGGTTCAATATATGTAAATCTATAAATATAATTCATCACATAAACAAATTAAAAAACAAAGACCATATGATTCTCCCAATTGATGCAGAAAAAGCTTTTGATAATATCCGGCATCCAGAACACTTAAGAAAATTGGTATAGAAGGGACATTTCTTAAACTGATAGAGGCTATCTACAGCAAACCACAGCCAATATCATATTGAATGGAGTTACATTGAAATCATTTCCACTCAGATCAGGAACCAAGCAAGGTTGCCCATTGTCTCCACTGCTCTTTAACATTGTAATGGAAGTCTTAGCCATGGCGATCAAGGGTATTCATATAGGCTCAGAAGAGATAAAACTTTCACTCTTCACATATGATATGATTATATCCCTGGAAAACACCAGGGATTCTACTACAAAACTCTTAGAAATGATCAAGGAATATTACCAGCATCTCAGATTACAAAATCAACACTCATAAATTGGTAGCCTTTATATATAACAACAATAGTCAAGCTGAAAAAACAATCAAAGACTCTATTCCATTCACAGTAGTTCCAAAGAAGATGAACTATTTGGGCATTTACCTAACAAAGGACATGAAAGATCTCTATAAAGAGAACTATGAAACTCTAAGGAAAGAAATAGCTGAAAATGTTAACAAATGGCAAATCATACCGTGCTCATGGCTAGGAAGAATCAACATTGTTAAAATGTTCATATTGCCCAAAGCAATATATAATTTTAATGCAGTCTGTATTAAAGCTCCACTGTCACGCTTTAAAGATCTTGAAAAAGTAATACTTCGTTTTATATGGAATCAGGAAAAACCTGGACTAGCCAAGACATTACTCAGAAATAAAAACAAAGCAGAAGAAATCAAGCTACCAGACAGTGATCAAAACAGCATGGTACTGGCACAAAACCAAAGAGACAGATGTATGGAACAGAATAGAGAACCAAGAGATGAACCCAGCTACTTACAGTACCTGATCTTTGACAAGCCAATTAAAAACATTGAGTGGGGAAAAGATACCCTATTTAACAAATGGTGCTAGGCAAACTGGCTGGCCACCTGAAGAAGACTGAAACTGGACCCACACCTTTCACCATTAAGTAAGATAGACTCTCACTGGATTAAACTTAAGATGTGAAACTATAAAAATACTAGAAGAAAATGTAGGGAAAACACTTGAAGAATTCAGCCTGGGTGAATATTTTATGAGGAGGGCCCCTGGGCAATTGAAGCAACATCAAGAATACACTACTGGGATCTCATCAAACTAAAAAGCTTCTGCACAGTCAAGAACACAGTAAGTAAAGCAAGCAGACAGCCCTCAAAATGGGAAAAGATATTTGCAGGTTGTATCTCTGACAAAGGTTTAATAACCAGAATCCACAGAGAACTCAAATTTATTAGCAAGAAAAGAACAAGTGATCCCATCTCAGGATGGGCAAGGGACTTGAAGAGAAACTTCTCTGAAGAAGACAGGTGCATGGCCTAAAGACATGAAAAAAAATGCTTGTAATCTTTAATCATCAGAGAAATGCAAATCAAAACTACTTTGAGATATCATCTAACTCCAGTAAGATTAGCCCATATCACAAAATCCCCAAACCAGAGATGCTGGTATGGAGGTGGAGAAAAGGGAACACTTCTATACTGCTGGTGGGAATGCAAACTAATATGTTCCTTTTGAAAAGATATTTGGAGAACACTTAGAGAACTAAAAATAGACCTGCCATTCAATCCTATAATTCCTCTACTAGGTAGATATCCAGAAGACCAAAAAATCACACTACAACAAAGATATTTGTACCAGAATGTTTATTGCAGCCCAATTCATAATTGCTAAGTCATGGAAGAAGCCCAAGTGCCCATCAACCCACAAATGGATCAATAAATTGTGGTATATGTACACCATGGAGTATTATGCAGCCTTAAAGATGGAGATTTTATCTCCTTCATGTTTACATGGATGGAACTGGAATATATTCTTCTTAGCAAAGTATCTCAAGAATGGAAGAAAAAGTATCCAATGTACTCAGCTCTACTATGAAACTAATTTATAGCTTTCATATGAAAGCTATAGCCCAATTATAGCCCAAGAATATGGGGAAAGGGGAGAGGGA
>CAUYTI010092573.1:0-17034 GCA_963575145.1 Galago senegalensis | reverse complement strand
CCTGCAGGGCCCTCTCTATGGTGACTCAGCTCTTGGGAATTTATAGGCTGAACTCCCTGTGAAATCCTGTAGTTCTGTAGGGGCTGGAGTAGCATCTCCCGCTTGATTCAAACTGGCCAATGGGAAGGGTGCCTGTGGGGTGGAACTTTTTGACTGTCAATAAAAAGGGAAAGACCAAGCCAGTTGGGGAGCATGGCCATTTGGAAATCTTCTATGCCGTAAGCTCCCGGCCGATGAATAAAGCCCTTCCTCTTATAACTATGGTGTTTGGGTGCTCTTTCTCTCCATTGGGCCTCGTCTTCCTGCTACAGTATGAAGCCCAAACCATCATACTATCTGTGAATCAAATGTTAAATATTTTGAGAGTGCTTCTCTTGATGTTAAAAAAAAGTGTGTTGAAGTCTATGTTAACCAGTTTGTTGTAAGTATTTCAAATTGTACATAAAACTAGCACAGTGTACTCCATAAATGCATTAATGTACACAGCTATGATTTAATTTAAAAAAAGTCAAAATGTGAAAGGAAGTAATTTAATATTACTGAGACCCTTCTCTACATCTAACAGTATCTAATAAATAAAAATATAAATAAAATCAATGTTATACACTGTTGTAAGTGCTTTTCATCTATTTGCTCAGTTAATAAACCCCAGGAAACACTACACCTTGCTTCCCAGCTGAGAACCCTGATGCTCGGAGACGCTGCTGGCTTGGCCTCTCTGGGCCCCAGTGCCCTGCCTTGGGGTTGGGGCTCCAGAGTGTGTCACAGCACTGCCCCCATGTGCTGCCATCACTGTGTAACTGGGGGATTTTAACTTCTCCATCCGTAAGATGGCAATTGTAACATTTTTCTTTATTACACAAATGTATTAACAGAACCTGCTCTATTTTACAAAAGCAGTTTAGTTTCTCACTGACTGGGTTTAGTAGATTATTTGACTGAACACTCTGGTAGAATTCCAGCAGCGTGACTCTTGCCCCTCCCCTTCCCTGAGAAGTTCTCTTCACTTTCTTCTTTCAGATCCTCCCTGTGCCCAACTTAACCACTGTCTTGGTGCTTTGGTGCTGGCTGAAAATAGATTCTGGGGTGGGTGCTGGGACACTTGGCTCTCTGATAGTTAGACATAACCCAGAAATTTCCTGGCTCTTAGGAGGCATGGGACTTTACTCTTTAGAGTCTATAGAGTCTACTTATCAGTTGCCTCTGTCTTAATTTATGTTACTCTGAATTCATATGGACTTTGCTTAAGGGAAGATGCTTCCTGACAGTTGCAAAAAGGAAGCTCTTAAATGACGAAAACACTTAAGAGCGTGCATTTGTCTCGAAAGTACCTCACATCCTTTTGACAGCGTGTCTGTGTTTTTAACTGTGTCACTACTGATGTCCACTTGCAGAATGAGCTCTCGGCTCCTCTTGGACTGCCTGTTCCCTGGGTCACGTGCCTCCTCACCTAGGCAATGGTGGATTCTTGGGACTGTGCTTACCTCTCCTGAATCATGAATTTGTCCTTTCTGTTGTACCTTTCACACAGACTTAAAGGCATTTGATAATCCCTGTAATAAACTCCCTTGACCCAGCCTGGCTCTTTCTGTCTCCCTTTTTCTCTGCACCACTTTAGGAAGGAGGTTTCTGGAAGTGTCATTTTTCATTGTATCTTTCTTCCCCTTTTGTCTCAAACCTACTCCAATCACTTTCTAACACTACAATGCCGCTGGAATTGCTCTTTTCTAGATAAACAATGGCTGCAGTGAAGGTGCCAAATCCCATGGCCATTCCTCAAGTGTTAATTTGCTCAGCCTATCAGCATTATTCGACACAGGTGATCAACTCCTCACATTTAAAATATTTTCCTTGATTGGGCTCTGAGTAGCTGGCTAAAGCTTCAATTAGAAAATGTCACATATTGGTATATACGTACATTGATAGTGAAACACTTAAAATCACAGACACACTGGCAAAAGGATGTGATGTACTTTCAAGAGAAATGCACACTCTTGAGTGTTTTCATCATTTTGGAGCTTCCTTTTTGCAGCTGTCAGGAAGCATCTTTTCTTAAACAAAGCCCAGGAATTCAGAGTAAAATAAATTACTTTATTACAGTTCTAGAGGCTGAAAGTCCAAGACCAAGGTGCTGGCAGGGCGGGTTTCTCCTGGGACCTCTGTCCTTGGCTTGCAGACGGCTGCCTTTTCTCTGTGTCCTCACGTGGCTCCTTCTCTGTGCAGGAGCATCTCTGCATCTCTTCCTCTCCTTTTAACTACTCCAGTCTTATTGCCCTAGGGCTCCACCTGTGGGACCTCACTTAGCCTTAATTATCTCTCAAAAGGCTCTGTCTCCAAATACAATCCCTTTGGGGCTTAAGAGCTCAACTTACCAATTTGGGGTGAAAATTCAGTTCATAATATCACTGTTTCCGTGATTTCCTCCTAACACATCGGATGGCTCTTCTAGTTTTCCTTTCCTGGCTTTATCTCCTCTTCTCAGTCTTTAAGCTGCAAGGTCTCAGGCTCTGGATTCAGCCTCTGTTCATCTACACCAGGGGTGGGGACCTTTTCATGTGCATGTAAGAAACTTCAATTAAATATACTTAAAAATGTATATTATTTTGTAAAACTCTAACTACTGTGTACTTAATAATTAGAAAAAATGAAAACTATTTGCAATTTTAAAATTACCTAATCTTTTAATGACTTTGTTGTGTCTGCTTTTTGTTGAAAAGTATTTGAAAATTTGATTGTAGGACAAAGGTCTTCAGTTTCAGTTGATCCTCTAGGTGGGTATCAATCATTTGGGACTTTAAGGGCTTCTTGATTTGGGTTAAGTAGGAGAAGGTAGATTCACAGTAATAAGTGCCTGAAAAGCAAGAAAGCATTTTTTCTGCCACGTTGCCCAAGGTGTGGGTATTCCACTTCATCTTTTCCACATTTCAACTGAATCTTTCTTAGCTTCAGATAGTGACTTTAAGATGTCATCTGCTGAGAGCTCAATCAATTCCATCTGTAGTTCTTTAGGTTGCCTTGGTGATATCAAGTAGGTGAGGCAGAAATGCTAATTTAAGTGTGATTCATGATTCTTTGTGAAAGAAGAAAGAATCTTTCTTTGTGAAAGAAGAAAGAATCTTTCTTCAGTGAAAGTCAATGAATCTTTCACTGTATTCTCCAATTAATAGGTCTCTAACAGCTGAGTATTCCTCAAATAATTCACATATATCATATATGTCATCCTATTCATCACTGACCTTTGCTAACTGGAGATAATGTTCATTTGAAATTTCCTTTTGAAGAAGAAGTATTTTGAAAAAAGAAAACTGTTCTTTTTGACTTATTTATTTTTGGCACTTTTTATATATAGACTTAGTTTTACTTTGCAAAGAAAATTTTCAAGTCATTTTGATTTGACATGATAATATCACACAGAAATGCTGCATTCCTGTAGAAATCTTCTTTCAATTGTTCACATTGCTGATTCTTTTCTTCATAAAATTTAACTATCTGTTCTCAGAGAGATAAAATTTTGGCTAACACTTGCCCCTGTGATAGCCAATGCACTTTAGAATGATACAGCAAATCCACACTGAAAACCTCGTCCTTCAACTTTAGCATGTTATGATACTGACAATGTCATGTTGCATTTGCACCAATATAGTTAGCAATATTTTTAACTTCTTGCAAAGGGTCACTGAACATACCGGCTTTAGCATGGAGATTTTACTGATGCAAAACCACTGGGATATGTTAATACTTTTATCTGTACAATAAACCCTTCATGTTTCCTTTCATGAAAGGTGCACCATCTGTACATGCACTCACTAAATACCAAATTCAGTCCAACTTTATGACATTTACCTTGAAGGGCGTTGAAGACATCCTTTCCCAGTGTTCTGTTTGCAAGAGTGCCCAAGTGAGAACCTCTTTGTAGCAAAGAAAATATGTCATAATGTAAATAAAGTATAAAACTTATGACAAGTCAGTAGCATCTGTTGTTTCATCAAAAGCAATTGAATAATATGTTTTTTCCTTTTGCAGTATTGCACAAAGTTTTTCTGTTAAGTGGAAGGCAAATTCATGCTGCCAATCAGTTGTGGTTCATCTTGAAAGAGGCTTTTGTTTGTACTTTGAAATATTATTGGGGTCTAAACATCCTACAACTTCAATAATGTGATCTTTTACAATTTCTACATCACTGAATGGCTTCCTTTATTTTCCCCAAGTATGTAAGCTACCTTTTAAGTTGCTTCAGGGGCATTATGTCCAGGTCTTTTCTTTTCTTTCTTCTTCTTTTATTTTTTTGTTTTTTTGAGACAGAGCCTCAAACTGTCCCCTGGGTAGAGTGCTGTGGCATCACAGTTCACAGCAACCTCCAACTCCTGGGCTCAAGCAAGTCTCCTGCCTCAGCCTCCCAAGTAGCTGGGACCACAGGCACCCGCCACAATGCCTGGCTATTTTTGGGTTGTAGCCATCATTGTTGTTTGGCGGGCCTGGGTTGGGGATTTGAACCCGCCACCTTAGGTGTATGTGGCTGGCGCCTTAGCCACTTGAGCCACAGGCACTGAGCCTATTTCAAGGTATTATTGCTGCTTGAAAGAGTTGTCTTTGCTTTCACTTTTCATCTTTTAATTTCTGCAATATAACCTTTTGTGCCTCTCTTCTAATTTAAAATATCAGTGGTCCCTATGGAGCATTATAATGTTGATGAGCATTGGATTTTTTCTTGTTGATGTTGCAGTATCACAAAGCAAGCAAATCATTTTATCTTTAGCAGAAACAAGGTAACATTGCAATTCCCAATCCTCATTAAAAAATATGTTTTCTTCCTTCAGTGTTCTCTTGGTCTTCTTTGACATGGTAGGCTGCTAAACAGACAAAATTTAAGAAGCCTGGTGATCTGTGCAACTATTCACAAATTCCAATTCAAACAGAAACATAATGCACCATTGTCAGACTAGAGTATTGGACCCCTATAAACTCTCACCAACCATCCTCATGCAGCAGTGGGCATCAGTCAGGTTAGGGAAGTTAGAACTAAATCATGAGCACAATAGCTCAATAGCTCTCAATTAGCTTACTGTTCTAATTGTGCCAATAAATTTAGGAGGATTATTTCATTGGAACTTATTCCTTGGTATTTTAAATATGTTCATTTAAAAAATAAAATAAACATATAGAAGAAAATAAAAATGTATTAATAAACATAAATTTCTTCTATAAAGTTTGTATTCAATAAGTTTGGATTCACTTGAAGACCTAGATGGCCACATGTGACCTTAAGGCCACAGATCCCTCATCTCTGATCTACACTCACTCCAAAGTGATCATATAAATCCTATGGTTTTATTTTTATTATTATTTTTTTACTTACTGGTCAACTTTATTATTTTCTTTTCCAAGATGAAAACATTTTATTTGTTTATTTATTTATTAAATCATATAAAGAGGGAGATCATGTATACATTAATGCATTTATGGGGTACAATGTGCTGATTTCATATACAATTTGGAATGCTTACATCATGCTGGTTAATATATCTCTCATCAAATTTACTTAATTATTGTGTTAAGACATTTATACTCTATACTTAATAGATCTGACATGTACCCTTGAAATGTGTACTGTAAGTGTGATTCCACCATTCACCATCCCTCTATCTGACCTCCCCACTACCCTCCCATCCCTGCCCCCTTCATCCTGGGCCATAGTTGTAAACTATTCTTCATATGAAAGTGTGAGTGATTATAAATTGATTTTGTAATAGTACTGAGTACACTGGATACTTTTTCCTCCATTCTTGAGATACTTTACTAAGTAGGATATGTTCCAGCTCCATCCATATAAACATAAACATAAAGTCTCCATAGTATTTTAAGGCTGCATAATATTCCATGGTGTATATATACCACAATTTATTAATCCATTCATGGGTCGATGGGCACTTGGGCTTCTTCCATGACTTGACTATTATGAGTTGAGCTGCAATGAACAATCTGGTGCAAATATCTTCGTTACAAAGTGATTTTTGGTCTTGTGGATATACTCCTAGTAGAGGAATTGCAGGATCAAATGGCAGGTTTTAAACACTGTTACCTCTAAATTTGTATTTTTTTTGTGCCTTATTTAAACTTGAATTTCATGTTAACTATGCAATATCTACTGTCTATTAGCATCCTGAGCCCAATATTTTAAAAGTAAGTTTTGGTTTATATCTTTTGCCAAAAAAATTGTTTCTCCTGTAAATCCCCCTGTTTCAGCCTATGTGGCTAAAGTTGTGTGTCAACTTGAATGGGTCACAGGGTACCCAGCTATGTGATTAAGTATTATTTCTAGGGGTGTTTTGAGGGTGTTTCTGGAGGAGATAAGAATTTGGCTTATGGCACTGAGTAAAGCAGATGACTCTCCCCAGTGTGAGTGGGTATCATCCATCTGTTGATGGCCTGCATATAACAAAAAAATCAGAGGAAGGGGGAATTTTACCCCACCTGAAGGCTGAGCTGGGTTATTCATCCCCTGTCTTTGGCCCTTTTGGTTCTTAGCCCTTCAGAATTGGAGTGGGATTTGCACCCTCTGCCCACAAGCTCTCAGGCCTTCAAACTATACTACCAGTTTTCCTGGGCTTCCAGTTTGCAAAGAGGACAGGTGGTGGGACTTCTTGGCCTCCATACCATGCAAGCCAATTCCTGTATAAATCTCCTCTTAGATATCTCTGTGTGTCTCTTTTTGGTTCTGTTTCTCTGGAGGACGCTGACTAATACACATGGCTTCTCATCCAGCTACTGACCCCATGGCCTATGTGGCTCTACACAATCTGGGCCTCTGGCACTTGTCTGATTTTATCTCCTAGACTCTCAGCTCCCTTCACTCTGCTGGGGCCAAGAGAAGCTCCTATTTTTTTAAAAAAGTATGTAGGTAGAGCAAAATGTTGGACTAGAAGGATCCTTTGGCTGACCTTTCCTAGTATGACTGGGGAAAAATAACCCCAGCCATATCTGGTATGGGGGCCTTACCTGGAACCATAGCTCTGGGAGCACAGTGAGGTGGTGGTCTGCAGGAGATAGCAGGTGATCCAGAGTTGTGGAGGTCTGACTCAGTAGGTAAGTGACTAGGACCCGGCAAGAACAGCCAGCCCTCCTCCATGAAAGTTTGGGTGTGGGAGGATGCCTTTCCAAGGTTTTCAATTGTCCAGGGAAACTTCACATTGAGTGGAAATCTAGGAAGAGTGAGTGGACTTGAATGGTATACAGCAACCAGGTTTGAATATTAAGTGGAGTAGATTTACCATCAGTTTGGTGGCTGGTTAGGCAGCCATACTGGGAAGGTCCAAGCTGCCAAGGAGCTGCCATTCTGGGAAAGTTGTGAGAAGGTCATGAGGGTGGGCCTCTCAGTAGGGGCCTAAAGCATGGCTGGTCTCTGTTCCATCTGCCTAGATTGGGCTCCCTTTCTTGGGGCAAGCTGAGTCACTCCCACATCCCCTAGGAACTGTTTTCAGGGGACACTGTGAAACCTGCCTCCAAAGGATTCTGGAGAGCTATAAGATCCCAACCTGGAGGGGTCTGAAGGTGGAGGAAATAATCAGGCAATCACCAAAGGCAACTGGGAAACTAGAGAGAGATTTCCAGCTGTGTTCTCCATCTCCTACAACCACAGAGCCACCTGGTGGCCACCTGGCCACTAATATATTCCTATTAAAGTTTGTCCCTTCATACACACACATGCACACGCACACACACACACACACATATATATTTAAGTATTTTTTTTCTTTGTTGGTGCTGTATTTGGCTATTTGAGCTTTTTGTGTGTGTTGTGTTGTGTTTTTGCTAATTTGTTTAGTTGAGCTTGTCTTAACTTCCATTTTTACTTTCATCAAGAACAAGGCATCCTATCTTTTTGGTCATGGTATTATTTCAGCCACATTTATTCTCTCTCTTTCACTTCTCTACTTCTGTGTCTCTTCTGATAGAGACTTTTCTACTGTTCTCATGTTTCCCATATAAATCACTTGTACAACAGCTAAGATGGTCTTTTATGGTCTTTCTTTTTTCTCTCCTTCTTCATTTTCCTTCTCTCTCCATTATTTGATGCAACTGTATTTTAATTTCCTTTATATTTTCTTATTTATTATTATAATGTTTTCTTTTTTATTTGAGTGCTCGGATGGCACAGCACTGGTCTGGCTGGGAGATCATGGCAGAAGTCTAGCTCAAGGAGACCAAGAGATCCCAGTCTAGAGAGCCCTTCTCTTTTGCTCCTGGAAAGACAGTATTGGCAATTCCATACTGCAGAATTTTTCTTTTTCTTTTTTCATTTTTATTTATTTTATCTTTCTTGTTCTTTGTTTTTACTCTTTTCTCTCTCTTCCTATATTTGGCAAAGGTAAAATTTGGCTTTACTCAGATCCTGTTTTTGAGGAATGTACCAAACCCAGTCCCCCCAAATCCTTGAATTAAAGGCGTGGTCTTAGCAGTGTGCCAATCAATACCATTTCTCCTATCACATTCTCTCTTCCTGTCCTCATTTTTTCCTGTTATTCAATTTATTACTTTTTTTTGAGACAGAGCCTCAAGCTGTCCCCCTGGGTAGAGTGCTGTGGCATCTCAGCTCACAGCAACCTCCATCTCCTGGGCTCAAGCGAGTCTCCTGCCTCAGCCTCCCAAGTCGCTGGGACTACAGGCGCCTGCCACAATGCCCGGCTATTTTTTTGGTTGCAGCCGTCATTGTTGTTTGGTGGGCCGAGCTGGATTCAAACCCGCCACCTTAGGTGTATGTGGCTGGTGCCTTAGACACTTGAGCCATAAGCGTCGAGCCAAATTTTTTGATTTTTTAAACTTGTTCTTGAAAAGAAACTTTTCTCTGTTTAAAATGTATCATGTAACTAATCTGGTTCATGACCTTTCAACTAAGATGATATCACAGTATCACAAAGAATCCTCATATAGAAAACAATTACTATATAGTTCAATAATCATGAAATTTCACTACGAAAAATTTCATACATCTGTTTTTCTTCTGTTAGAGAATCTTACAATTGCTATAAAAATTGAATACATTATCTTAAGGAAATCTCTTGTCTTTCAGCTTTGAGGTAAGGATATATAAATTTATGTTGGAATATACTTGAAAAATAAATATAGTTGGAATAGAATTTTGGGTATTTACCAAGAAGTGGTAATGGCATTTGGGATTAATATTTTATGAAAAAAAATTTGGCAAGAGATAAGAATGTATATTTCTTGTTGCAAAAGGCTCAATATGACTTTTGTTTCCCTCTAATTATGTTGGTGATTGCACCAAAATTTATAATAATAAAAAAACACATTAACAAAAATGAATAGACTTGCATTTATATAAATCTTGTTTCTTTGGGGAAATAAATGACAATAACGTTGCTTACCCTGCTTAATTTGTTTCATGAGACTGATTCTGTTTTCCATAATGCCTAACAAAAGTGAATTTCATTTAAAATAGACAGAATTTATTAAAAATAGACATAGTCACTTAAAATTGTTGTAATAATCCTTTTGGAACTATGGAATAGAGATAAATGTCTATAAGACTTTGTAAGTTTATTTCAATATAATTTTCCAAACTGACACTGATCCTTAATTTTAGTGGAAATCTCTCAGGTTTACAAGGGATTGAGAACAATGAAGATAGAGTTGCCCATGAGATTCACACGCCCAGGCCTTCTTGGGAGAAAGAAGGCACTTAGACGAAGTGACTATATAATACCATGCAAGGACTGACAATTAAATTCACAAATTTGTTTTAGAAAAAGTGGTACATATATCATTGCTAAATATCACTACTGTCACCTTCAAAGTAGTTCCCTTAGAAAGGTATGTGCCAATGCCAGTGTCTAGTCCACCCTTCAAAGCAATGTTGGAACTCTTTTTCTGGAACTGTCATCAGAGTTATCATTGTATTACCTTTGATGTCCTCAATATCATCAAAATGTCTTCCTTTCAATATTTCCTTTATCCTCAGGTAAAAGGAAAAAGTCACTGGGTGACAGATCAGGTGAGTAGGGTAGGTGTTCTAATACAGTTATTTGTTTACTGGTAAAAACTCCATCACAGACAGTGGTGGGGCGTGAGTTGGTACATTATCCGGATGCAAGACCCACACCTTTCTCATGTCAAGATTTTCAGTTCCAATTTTCCTGAACATTTCTCTATCAATATTTACTTAATCTGTTATGCTTTTTACAGAAAGTCAACAATTTTGACACACAATTCAATTTTGCCATGCTTCCATCAGTTCTGCTCATTACTGGCCACTCCAACCTCTCTTCATCAGTGACACTTTCTTTCCCCCAGAAAAAATCTTTAATACTTTGTACACTGCAGTTTTCTTCATAGCATTATCCCCATAAGCTTGTAATAAAATATCTCTGATTTCACTTCAGAGAAGGTTGTTCATTTTTGAACTTGCCAGAATTAGTAAGAAATTTACGAATGTTTGTTCATTGCTCTAATTCAAGTTCTGACATTCTCATGACAGCACACAAAAACATGCAACAGCAATAATGAGCATGACTCAGCAAGACACCACCACATGCCAACAAAAACACAACTGTGGGACACAAGTGAATACTGATATACCAAGGTTATGGGAATTTTACTGAGTTGTCTGTATAGTGCTGCCAACATAAGGGCACAGTGGCAAGTTTGTGCATCATACCTAGTTGTATAGTATAATATAATATAGTATGATATAATTATTATATATCTTAATATTAGTAGTAAATTATATATGTTAATAATTACCAGAGCCTTCATGTCATTTTCTTAGTTGTTGTGTTAAGACATTTATATTCTATATTTAGTAAGATCCATTGTACTTCATGATAGTATTAATGTACACAGCTATGACTTAATAAAAAATAAATAAATAATGTATCATATAGTACACAAAATAATATATTTCATTAGCTGTTCCTACACATCATAGTTTTTCTTTGTACTGTCTAATATAATATGAATATATGATACATGATATATGTATTATTTCTAATAAAGTTAGGATTAACCTAATATTTAACTAATGCATATACTGTGTATATAATTTGAATGTGACTATGATGTCTAAGAATGGTTAATAGCATTTGTTTAGGAGATAATTATGATAACTTCTGGGTTTTGTACATGCAGTGTGGACTACAAAGCAGACTGTGCTTTTGAACATCTGCTCTTGAGTTTGATGCTTTGTTTTCATTGTTTTGCCAAGGTACAGTGGCTTTTAACTGTGCTGAAACTATGTAGAGCAATGTATGTCTGACTAATGCAAAAACTGCTTGTAAAACTCTCAGAAGCCAGATGTGAGAGGCAATATTATAAAGTCAGGCTCCCTTGCTATTAATCAAGTATTTTCTCCTTCATTGTTTCATTTATTTGGCACAATCATTCATGAGACATCATATTTATAGACACTTTATCACTCAGAAATGTTTGTTCTCAGTAAAATCAATCAGATTCATAGTAACATTTTTTTTTTAGTTCTTTCAATCAAGTAGTAAGAGAAATATAGCTTATCCTTCTCTTGCTGAAAATGCACCTTAGTTCTAATGAGCAACTTGTACCTAAAATAGCTCTCCACAGCCATGGAAAGGATACATCATTTATGCAACATTTCACCTTTTTTTCACCCTTCAGACATATATTTTCTTAAAGCTACCTCCTCTTCATAACTTAATAATAAAACTTTGGTGTTGTCCAAAAGTTACCCAGAACTATTAAAAATTATTACCAGGGCAGTACCTGTGGCTCAGAGAAATAGAGTGCCTGTTCCATATGCCAGAGGTGGCAGGTTCAAACCCAGCCCTGGCCAAAAACTGCAAAAAAAAAATAATAATAATAAAATAAATAAAAATCAAAAAAAAAATATATATATATATTACCAAAGCAAAATTTATTTCTAATTAACTTTTCTTACATGTTTGTTGAACCTTCAATCATCAGCTAAAGCAATAGAATTTGCATGATATATTTCAAAAATCAAAATATTTTGGCCAGACATGGTGGTTCATACCTGTATTCCTAGCACTCTGTGTGGCTAGGGTGAATGGAGTATTCTTTGTGTTTGGGAGTTTGAAACCAGCCTGAGCAAGAGTGAGACCTCCATCTGTACTAAAAATAGACAAATTAGTCAGGCATTGTGGTGGATACCTGTTTTTTCAGCTACTTTGGAGGCTGAGGGAGGAGGATATCTTGAGCCCACGAGTTTGAGGCTGCTGTTAGCAAGGCTGATGCCACCACACTCTATCCTGGGTAACATGTGAGACTCTGTCTCAAAAATCAAAATACAAAAAAATCCAAAAGAAGTATTTTGAGAAGTCTGCTTACTTAGAAATCTTTGTAAAAGGGAAGGTAGTTAAATATATTCATCTCATTTATTTTGTTATATCTTAGAACAAAGTATTACATTCTTTACAAAACAGGTAAGCTTTAGGTGGTTTGGCATAGATCTACACCAGAGGCAAAAACTGGGCAATGTATTATATATGTGTGTGTGTGTATGTTTATTTAGAACTAAAAATGATCCACTTAAATGTCAAATAATAATATTGTGATAATTAAATTAAAAATACTTAATAACAATTCAGTTTTTATATTGAAAATATTGTACCATTGTACCTTTTCTATTAGGTATTTAGTTGTAAAGTGAACAATAAGACTGGTTGTTCTCAAGACTCTTGCAAATACTGTGTTTTCCAAACAAAAATCAAATGTATTATGAAAAAAATTATACTTGTGATTTTTACTTCTATAATTTTTATTAGCTATTAATTATTGAGTAAAATATTATTAAAATTTTTCTCATAAAATTTAAATAGTATTTATAAATAATTAGCACATTGTAGAGGAACATGCATATAGTTTCAAAACATAGAATTAAAGTCTGCAGTACTTAGTAATTAACATTTGCCTTTTCAGAAATTAGAGATAAAGATAGTGATATTCTTATTAAGTCTTAAAGGGCCTATGAAAGTTTAATATACATATATTTCTATAAAACATTTGTCCCTGAAAATACTGTTTTATATTGACATCTCCACTTAAGTTAAAAAAAAAGTTAAAATATCAGATGTCTTTATTCCAGTGAGAATGCTTTTTCAGCAGGGAACAGATTGTACACACTCTAATGTAACTGAACATTGATTTTTAACTATTAACAATGTTTCTTCCATTTTAATAATTATTTTAAGAATTTGAATGAAAGTACCTATTAGGGAGTCATCAAGACCCCCTAAATAAATATCAGCATTTTACAGTGCAAAGGCAGCCATTTTAAATTGAATTTATGTAGTGGCACTTAACGTTAACTTTATATTTCATCCATGTACATTAATTCAAAATTCCAATCATAAATCCTAAAATTACATATTAGTCTTTGAGATTAAAAAGCAGATATAAAAAGAAGTATCTTTTTAATACAATTTATGAGACAAGAATAGAGTGTTCACATGTTTTTTGCTTCAAGTCAAAATTTCAACTAGTGGCTAATAAAAACAAAATAATCCTAAAGATCATTTTCAGCTTGTGAGATACACATTGCTATCTCTATTCACTCACTTTAACTTTCCTATAACTCAATTATATAATCATCCACTTCTGCCTACTCTCTCCAGCCATACAATGAACTTTTACTTTAATTTTAAGCAAATGTATGGCATTATTTAATTGTTTCCAAGCCTATACAACTTTATTATTGTATGTCTTTTCTTCCTCAATGATATTTTGGGTTCTGTATAGGCAAGGACCATACTTTCTATACCTGGTAAAGTTGTCAAACTTTGAACAAATTTAATTTTATAAACACAAAAATATATAAGTTAGCTAAAAATAATCCTAACTAGAGTCAGAAGGATAATGGTAAGATTATCATGGTAGGATTGCTACATCAATAAACTTTATACTATTTTTATTGGTCTTATTGACTGATTCATATTATTTTCTGCTGAATCCATTCTAAATGATGATTCTGAGGGTCAGTGTTATTTTCAATAGATTTTTTACGCTTTGCTCAATTTAAGGGTTGCTTTTTGCAACAAGAGGGTGAGTTTTTAAGTGCTAGTTTTGTGACTTAAGACAATTCTTGTCTCAAAAATAAGCTGTGTTTTGTCCCAAGTTTATGCAAGCAGGAATTTTAGATTAAGAAACAACTATTATTTCATTTTTTAATAGTTTTCCTCCTTCTTTAGACTCTTAATTATATTCCATGCACTCTCACATACTCATAAAGAATTAAATACCAACATCACATGATGTAATTTTGCTTCAGAGCCAGCAAAAGGCTGCCGTAATAAACTGACCATCTATTTCTATAAACACAGGCTTGAGGCTACCATTCAAACGTGATTGGAGCTACCAACATGTAAACTTGCGTTGCTGAGCACAATTACTTGGGGTTTCAGTTTGGATGACGTGAAGCATGTCTGAATGAAGACTCCATTTTGCACTTACACGATGCCACACCAGCCGCTTATCTTTACCTAATATGATTAATTTGGACATATCCTAATGAGAAGTGAAATTGTACAATTTCTATGGTTTTTGACAAATGGTACTTAAACGAAGAAGTTAAAAATAAGTATCTTAATTACTTTGGTGAACTTCTGTAGTTTTGAAATTTGCAGGGCTTGGAGAAAGGACTGGGACGAAGGCAAAAGTTACTTCTACTGCCATTCAGCCCTTTTTCTAGTCTAAGTGTTCTTCACATTGTTTATATTCAGGGTTCTGAATAAGTTCATTTTGACGATTTTTGTCACATTTTCCCTGCTTTGATGAGGGGCCATATTCTTGGAGGTTCTCATGCCACCATTCCTGAAGTTGTAGGTAAATCCAGAGAAGGTAAGGACATTTTGCCCTGGAACACTGTGGAAGATAATAAAGATTTAGTAAAACGTGGTATCTGCTGCTTTCTCCTCCCAGCCTACTCCTGTGCTCTATTTAATAATTGATCCATCCAATGATTCACTAATATGATACATTCTGGTGGTAATTTATTAGTAGATCAGAATTCTTTCCATACTGCCACTGCCACTCACCTGATCAATATGTGCCTGTTTTATTATTAAATCATCAAATTAATTATGTATTTACATATATAATTATGTACATATGTCATATTGATTTTATTGTTATAAAATTTAAATTACATATATCTTTTAAATCATCATTGGTAGAAGAACATTGATTGTGGGACCAATTGAAAACACTTGACTCCTAATATTTCCAATAAGTAATAATGATATGTTCTCAATGTTATCTGTATTATGCTGAAAGAAAGGTTTCATGTTTATGATAATTTGTTTCTGGTTCACAAAAGAAAAACTTTAAACACTTAAAAAATAGAAACATTTTCATTTATCCAGTTCAGTTAAATTTTGGCATTTATAGATGCTACCCTTAACTGGTAAGTCCCTTGACAGTAGTAACTCTGCTTTTTAATTTTAATCTTTGTGCCCTGACTAGATTGTTGAACTACCAGGTGTCAAGGTAATCAATTAAGAAAATGAACCAAACTGAAGATAACATTCCAGCGTTTATTCTGTAAACAAGAGACAAAAACAGGAGCTGGTTCCCCATTCTTTAATTTTTCCCTCTGGAGAAGCCCCTGAAGAGGGTCAGGTAAAATCAGGCAGGTGCGAGGAGTTGTCTCCATCCTTGGAGAGCCCTCAATGGAAGATTTGTGCCATTTTGCACACCCAGGGACTAAGAAGAGGGAAGGCTGGGAAGAAGTGGGAGGTGAAAAGTTCTGAGTTCCTTCGTGAAGAGCTCTCCTTCGCCCCCAGAGATGGCAATGCACTATCTGTGCACCGAGCCTGTCATAAAGCAGGCACTTGACCCATGAGACCTGCTAGGAAGACCTTTGCTATTGTTTGTGATCTAGCCTGAAAGATCACAGTAGGAATTTTTGCCACACTCTCATATATAGTAGAATATTCATAAACACGTGAGTAAGGGAATAACCTCAAACTAAAATCATAATAGCTGTTATCCTGAGAGATGCAGATAAAATAGTGTAGCAGAGCATAGCTAATCTTTAAAGAATAATGACTATGCAAAGTTATAGATTGTAAGCGTGCTTATCAAGCTTTTAAGAATGATACCATTACAAATAATATTTTTAAGGTGATATAAAGAACACGTAGCCTCTCAACAAAACCTGTCAATAATATAACACATATAAACAATGATTCATGAAAACACACGAACACATTAAAAATGGCTGATATAATGTGGTCTATTTTTTGAATAATTTTTAAAGAGTATGGCATATCGATTTTCGTTTTGAATACTAAAAAAAACTCATAAGAAGGAATAAAGTAATGTCTTTGTATAGATTATATTTCATTATATTTCTAATCTTTCTGTGAGCTATGATTTAAATGAGGATTGTTGTCAAAGGCGGATTGACTTATTTACTTCAAAATAGACTCAGGTGAGGCACAGAGGGCTTGGCACAGACACTAAATTAAATTTGTCTGACTCTTGTTTGTGCAAGTATTTAGCTCAGCTTCAGTAGATCCTGATGACAGACATTTGTTAGGTAATTCAAAGTAACATTCTCTACCAAGAGTTTTCCTTCAAATCCATGAATATTTTTGCTTAAGTGTTTAAGGAAAGCCAAAAATGAAGCTTAATAACTAATGATAGACACATTTGAATGATGTCAATTTATGCACATGAATATAAACTGTGCCAGATGATCTTTTAATTAAACTTGTTCACTACAATATATCATATTAACATGTAGTATCGTGTTATCAAGAAACATGAGGCTCTGAAATGACTTGACTATTATTTATATTTTTAACTCTAATCTAAAATAGCGTATGAATATGCATGTCATATAAGATTTACTCTGATAGCATTAAAACAAATTATAAAACTATGATAGGGCTCAGCGCCTATAGCTCAACCGGCTAAGGCGCCAGCCACGTACACCTAAGCTGGCGGGTTCGAATCCCCAGCCCGGACCCGCCAAACAACAATGACGGCTGCAACCAAAAAATAGCCGGGCGTTGTGGCGGGCGCCTG
>CAUYTI010092572.1:0-62152 GCA_963575145.1 Galago senegalensis | reverse complement strand
CAGCAACCTCCAACTCCTGGGCTCAAGCGAGTCTCTTGCCTCCGCCTCCCAAGTAGCTGGGACCACAGGTGCCCGCCACAACGCCCGGCTATTTTTTGGTTGCAGCTGTCATTGTTGTTTGGTGGGTCCGGGCTGGGGATTTGAACCCACCACCTTGGGTGTACGTGGCTGGCGCCTTAGCCGGTTGAGCTATAGGCACCGAGCCCCCCTATCGTTTTCATGAGTGGGCAATGAGGATTAACACCTCTCTTAGTAGTATCTGCTGGTTACCCTGTGATAACAGTTCTTCAACTCCTTTTCCTTAAATCCTAAAAGGCTCTGTACTAAATGAGAAAAAGACAACAGCCCCTTGGAACAAATTATTTTCTGGGCTTCAAAAAGAGGAAGCAGAACACTATCAGCCCACATTCTATCAAGCAGACCAGTTCTCAAACTTCTTCCTCGCCCAGTCACACCAAAAGAATGGCACATACCACCGTTCATGTACCTGATGCCAGTGGGGATCTCCCTTGGTGGGGTTGGGGGGCACAGACTCCTCTGGGAGGAGGTTTATGGATTCCTGGGATGGAGGTGGACATGGGGAAGGAGTGAGGGACACAGTCAGATGGCTGGTGTAGTGTCCAATCTCCTTGCTTGGAAAGCCCAGTGCTGTCTCCCCAAATAACCCCCACTGCTTACCACACCAGGCTGTGAATCACTATTGTGGAATTCTAATATAAATGAAGATCCTTAGTCTGCCTGACACCCAAAACAACAAAACCGGAAGCCCAGCCCAGAACTGGCAAGAGAACTTAGAAATTTGTCTGGGTGGCCAGAGGGCAATAGGAGGATGACGTTACCTGGCCTTGTGAAGGACAGGGGCAGGGACCCCCCACACACACTGCTTGCCTGAGCTCCTGCCTTTTATTCTTTCCCCATGGCAGGCCGTGCCACCCACTGAAGTCATCTTTCCCAAATCTTCATGAGGTCATGACACCTCCTGGAGTAAAACCCACTGTTTCTTCAATGCCGCAGAGTAACGGAGCCTCTGTGGATGACCATTACCACCTTCTCCCAGCATCACCCCACACAGCTCACTCCCTCCACATGTACCCACGGCCCGGTCGCTGTTCTCACTGGTACCCCTGACCTTACAGGCCCACAGCATTCCTCAGTGTCCTCTGCACAGTGCAGCTGCCCCTTGTCCCACATACGTTCCCATGATGGGCTTGCTATTACTAAACATCTAGCGTAATTCACAGGTCCTCTAAGAGATGTACCTACTTCAGATCAAAATTAATCTTTTCTTCTTGTTTATTTTCATAGCTATATGGACTTACATCTTTGATTTTCTTTCATCCATTCCCAGTTATGAACTTAATCATGTTCCTCCAAAATTCATATCTTGATGCCTTAACCCTGAACATGACTGTATTTGGAGATAGGGCCTTTAGGGAGATATTAATAATTAAGGTTAAATGAGGTCTTAAGAATGGGCCTTTACTCCCTTAGACAGAAGGCCATTATAAGGAGAAGAGACTCTAGAGATCCCTCTCCCCCTCTGCAAGCAAACCCAGGAAAAGACATATAAGGACACAACAAGGAGGTGGCCACCTGCAAGCCAAAGAGAGAGGCTTTCAGAGAAACCCACCCTGCCGGCATCTTGATCTTGAACTTCCAGTCCCTGGAATTGTGTGAAAGTAAGTTTCTATAGTTTAAGCCACAGAGTCTGTGATATTTTGTCAGGGCAGATGAGGCAGGTTAACAAAGTTACTGAACTTGTGTCAAGAGCCTACCTTATGTATTAGGCCATTTGATCATGGCCCCAACATACCTCATGAAGCTTCTTTCCTCTCCACAAAGGGTAGCTTTCTGTGGGTAGATCCAGCTCAGAGCCAAGCACAGGCCTTCAGCAGACTACAGACTCACTCACCTGCTAAGTTAAAACCCAACTTTGCAGAAGCTACGTGCTGGCCCTGGGAAAGAGGAAGCCGCTTTCAGTAGGACACCCGTGTTCCTTCTCCCAGGGGGCGTGTGGGCTTCTCCGCTACACAGTCCCACTGCACACGCTCATGTCTGAGCCCTCCTGACTCCTGAGCTAAGAAGCTTCTGATCTTGGGGAACACAGTTCTTTTTTTGTTGAGACAGTCTCCCTTTTAATGGCGTTTGTGACCATGGCCAACACTGAGGAATTCTTCCCACCCCACAGTTGATCATCATCCTGAGAAAGGCAAATAAGTTTAACTTTTGAAGTTTTGAGTTTGAAAAGTTAATGCTTTTCTTTATTCTACCAACTCAGTTCACTTTGTTTTCACATTTGGAAAATGACAAATGAGATGCACAACATTCCTTTCTTTCTCCACCTCCTTTGGCTTTTTCCAGTTGATGACAAAAGACTGTTCAAGTTCAAGAACTTGATTTTTGCTATTTTAAATAATCTAATCATCACAAATCTCTTAACACCCAAACAAAAACCGCTTAAGGCACAGCAAGATAATTAATATAGAAAATAGTCTCCACAGGGGATCTGCATACCTGCGGCCCACACTTCCCATTCAGAAGACATATTTGGTTTGTAGTTCTGAATTTATGGAAAGGTTTACCACACCAAACATGAATTCTATTCTAATAGGCCTACCCTTCCACATACTTTACAAATTGATTAACTTAACTAGCCAAACACTAATTAAAAATGCATTAGGAAATGGGTTGTATTCAACAGCTATGCTAATATTCTTAGTGGTGTTTTGGAAGCCCATTGAGACAGAAAATCAATGTCATGGAGTATATTGCTCTGCCATAGCCCCACACACTGTACCAGGTCCCTGGTGCTGACAGGGACTGGATGGGGAGGCAGAGAAGGTGAGAAGTCATTATTTAAAGGCCAAAGCCACCCTCAGCATTGCTGGCAATTCTCAGATGGCCACAGGCATAGAACTGTCTCTCCCTTGTTGCTCATGCTGTCTTTTATAAATTGAGAGCATTCAATGGAGCTGGAGTAAAACCCACGAAAGTCCTGCCAAGTGGAACCCCTGCCCCTAACTGTTTTGCTGATACTGCTCTTTCCAAGTCCTTCTCTTGCTGCAAAACCCTTTCCCCCTCCCAGAGCGAGTCCCAACCACATCTGTTTCTGAGGCAGTGATTCTCAACCTTCCTAATGTTAAGACCCTTTAATACATTTCTCATGTTGTGGTGATCCTCAACCATAAGGTCACGGCATTAGGAAGGTTGCCTATTCTAAGGCATGATGAGCTCTGCATATCTGTAAACTTCTTGAATTTAAGTGGAGAGCATATTTCTAGAGAGAGGATGAAGAGCTTTCAAGAGATCTTAATGACACCTTCAGGCCCCAGAAACATTAGCACCAAGAATTCTCCATGTCTCAGAGCCCCGGTCCTGCCAGCTTCCTGCTTCTGTGGATGTGGGCGGCTTCCCCTCCACCTCAGGTACCTACAGAAGCCACGTTCTATTCTTAGAAGTCTCTCCACCTCCACTTCTTGATTACCTCTTGCTCAGCCTTTGGATATTTGATTAAACCTCACTCCGACCACCGACATCTCTGACTACTTCCTCTAATGATCTTCACTCACGCCACTTAGCATAGTTTGTAATTTACTATCTGCAATTCTAGGACTAACATTTGTCTCTCATTAGGCTGTAGCCTCTGTGAAGATAGGGCCATTTCTGTTCTTTGCCATTTTATGAGCACCTAGAGCATCACATATACTTGTACAGTATTTTCTTTGTGAATGAAAAAGTGCATGAATAACAAATGAATTAATGTATCCTAAGCCCTACTTTCTATGCCTCCCACAACTACACTAGCTTATACGATTAAGTTTCCTAAAATCCCAAGCACATAGTGACACCGGACAGTTTCTTATTATGTGGCTGTTTCTTCCAAGTCTTGTCCACTCAGGTGACCTAAGAGCTTTCTGACACAGAGACAGGCCTTATGCTCCTTTTATAATCACTACCTGACTTGGTTCAGTGTTGCATGCGCATTAAGACATAAACAGATGCACACACTGAAATTAATAAACTCAACCCAAACCTGTGCCCTAACACCCCCCAGCAAATCAGCCATATTTAGCTCAGTCTGTTTGGCACTAATTTATCATAATTGATAAGGTGTTAAGTTTGTGACCTTCCCACCACACTGATCATCAGCTTCCCAGGAGCCTGGACTCTACCCTAGAACACCCAGGGCGATGCTGAGTGCTTGCCAGATT
Organism: Galago senegalensis; assembly: GCA_963575145.1. Classification (NCBI taxonomy): domain Eukaryota; kingdom Metazoa; phylum Chordata; class Mammalia; order Primates; family Galagidae; genus Galago; species Galago senegalensis. The sequence continues at coordinate 57,941 of CAUYTI010092572.1, read as the reverse complement.
CATCTAGCCTTATGGCTTACCATAACACGGACAGCCAAGTTAGGCAGTAGCTATGATTTCCATCAGAGCTAAAAAAATACAAAAATGAGAAAAAAGATCAGTACTGCTGCATTTCTGATCTCCTTTGCTTTCCCTAACTTGTAACTTCCCCATCACAGAAGACTGACGAATGCAACCCTGACCTTTGCTGGGCAAATGGAATGGTCATCCCTTAGGTCTCCTGCCCCGGCTTCTTACAGCTGAGTCAGCTTCCTCTTCTACTCAGTCACCTTGTGCCACCCACCCTGGGGGCCTGACGATGTTATAACAATACTGTCTTCTCAGTTAGAAGCCTGCAATATGGACTACAGGGACAGTCCCCACCTTTCTCATTCTCTCATTCACTTCCCATCTGCTGTTCACCTCCAGGGCAAGGCCCACACATTTCATTAGCGTTAGTCTGACTGATGAGCAAATTTTGGACAGCTTAGGAATGGGAAGATCAAGATAGATTACCAAGTCTGGCTGCCCAGAAGCTCAGGCAACAGGTGTATTTCATAACTCGTCAACAAATACCTGAAGTCACCTGTCCTGTATCATTATGCATGATGACGAAAGTGAGATAAAAATGCATGGAGTTTGTGACCAGACAAGATTCCATTAAATATTCTAGAGAGAAGCAATATTATAGCAGCTATAAAATGGGCCTTGCTCTTGTGCCTTAAGACACACCATACTTTGGGTCTTAAAACATGGCAATGGTACAACTCCTTTTAGGAGGTCATGAAACTAAACTGAGTGTCTTTATATTCAGGTCAAACTCAACTCTATCTAGGGGAACAAATGACAGCACACATCAAAAGCCTCCTGGGAGAAGGATGTGCTTTGTTGCAACACACCCTTAGTATAAAGCCCCGTATTAGTTTGCCGTGGCTGCTATAACACAATAGCAGACTGGGGGCCTCACATGAGGGAAATTTGTCTTATTTTCTCACAGTTGTGGAGGTTAGAACTCAGATAACATGCCAGAGGGTTTGGTTCTTCTGAGGCCTCCCTTCGTGGCTTGCAGGTGTATGACTCTGTGACCTCCCGAAGTCACTCCTTGATCTGTGTCACTCCAAAGATCCTTCTTGAACACAGTTCTGACCCTGTCATCCTCCTCCTTCCAATCTTGTTATCTGCACATAAGAGAATGAAGTCCACACTCTAGCTGGGAACACCGAGCCCTTTAGGGTCCCAGTTTTATCTGAGGCTCTTCCATTCCCAAAGGAATTGAGATGTGTAGGCTGGCTTCTCTGCTCAGGTCTCACATTTTACAGCCTATGGACCTTTGCTTATAAGTTTCCTTCTGCTTGGAAATCTCTGCCCACTCGATCCATACCCCAGGCACAACTACTCAGCTAGTCCCACCCACCATCCCCCAGCACCATCCCCATCAGCTCCATCTCTCTAAATGCAAATTCTATTCATTTTTAAGAAGATTTTTCAAATTCTCCTTACCCTATGTCCTGGTATGTCCTATAGAAACCAATATGTCCTGGTACCTCCTATAGAAAGCAATCTCTCCTCCCTCTAAATTCCTATTCTAGCCAATCTTACAGTATTCAACACCAATATAACATAAAAAGAAGTGCACCATTTTTATTGGAGATAAATGTTGGTGGGTGAAGCCACAGATCTTCACTCTGTCACAGTTCTGGAGGTCACAAGTCCAAAATCCAGGTGTCAGGAGAGCTGCACTCCTCTGGGGGCTTTAAGGTAGAAGTAATGTCCTCCCTCTTCCAGCTTATGGGGTTGGGGTGTTTCTTGCTCTATGACCTCACCGCTCCAATCTTTGCCTCCGTGGTCATATTACCTCATTTGTCATTGGATTTAGGCCTATCAGGATAACCCAGAATTATTTCCACATCTATTGTTCTTAATTTATACCTGTAAAAACCCTTTTTTCTAAATAAAGCAGGTTTGGGGGACTAGGGTGTGGACATTTTGGTGGGGGAGGGGGCACTGTTTAAATCACTGCAGGATCGACTCTGATCTTGCTGTATATCCCCACGGTGTCTAACAGTGTCTGATATACGTAGAGACTCAACAAATATTTGTGGAATGGATGAATAGACATTAAAATAATCTATTAGTTCAATCTTAACTATCGACAGATTGTTCACCGCATGAACAAACTGTTAGTCTGAAATAACACAATCAGTTCATTGCTTTGAAGTTTCCAGAGTGAAGCTTTTGAGCATGGCTGAAGCAAAATAAATAAATAAATAAATAAAGTAGAGGAAAATACCTGGTGACCAGTGTAAACCTCTAAGCCAGATAATTTCTTATTGATAGCTTATCTTTTAAATTCCTTATTGAGATACTTTTCACTTTTTAATCACAGAGAATTTTTTGCATATTTCGATTAAGATTTTTCTCTCTGCTTCATTGTGTTCTAAACACATCAGAGCCAGGAGAACTGAAGGGTCTGATGACATGAGTCGTATACAAAACAAAATAAAATTGTCTCATATCAAGTCTTAATTTTACACATTCACCATCATTTCTTGCAAAGCATTAGATGTATATATTCCTTGTGGGAAAGTGTGCCTCAGCAATTACTTAAAAGATAGCATCATTTTCCATGAAATCACCATGTATTCTGTAGGCAGATATTCAAACAACACATCAAGCACCTTGTAGTAGTTTTTCAAACCTCACTTTTATTTTAGCATAGTTACATTTTTTCAATATAGAGACCTAGTTAAAAGAACACCCAGAGGGAGGGCAGCACTTCACACTCCTACAGCTGCTTTCCTGTGTTGCATCATCTCATTAAAGCACACAGCAAACCTGAAGGGAGATGAGACCCACTTTATTCAAATGTCCAATACCTGGCAGGGCTCTCTTCAGAATGCACTTGTGTACTGATCAATAAAATCTTTCTCACAGAGAATAAATATCCACCACAATCTACAATGATAAAGAACTTTCCTTCTACAGAGCTTGTAAAAATCCATTCTATTCATTCCGTCCCAAGATAAAAAAGAGCTGTGACCTAGGAAAAGCAATGGGAAAGAATGTATCTTTGGAATCATTGATTACTGGCTTTGGAGTTTGGAAGAGTCTTAGAAACTGCAAGGCTTCAGACTCTAGTTGAGTCTCAACGGGGTGAAGTGACTTTTCAAGGTCTAGTGTTCCTAGAAAGCCAGGGATAGAACCCAAGCCCTTGACGCCTGTCTCACAGCTCGCTCTCTGAACAATTGAAGCATCTGGCCACTGTACGTGCCTGCACTTAGCCCTCTATGGTTCTGTAGTAGTATGCCAGGCACTAGGGAATGGATAAGAATATGGAGGAAATGAAACTTTTCGTAGTATCCTATTATTTACTAATCTAAGGGGATAAAGGTTAAAATCCTCAAAACCCTCTGGGAATAATTAAATATGAAATGAGAGAAAGTACCCAGAGGTGAGGGATGGGGGAGATGCAGAGTTTGACTTTCCCTGTATCCCTAACCTGTCAGGAAGTACTGCTATCTGCTGATCACCCAGGCTGCTGTGTGGCCCTCTAGTCTTAGTTGCTGATTCCCTAAGGTCTCATTGTGCCTTGCCACTCCCATCCCCGAGGAGGAGGTAAGATGATGTTTATCTTGCAGACTGCTTCAGTGTCCAAGGCCCTACAGCTCTATGTGCTACTCTTGAATGAGGACTGCCTGGAATGACACCTCTGTGCTCCCACCACCTGGGGCCTCCTGACCAACCATACAGCTGTGCTATGATTACAAGTTTTGTGTCTTCTAAAGCAGTAGCGGCAGTCTTGGCAACACCCACACAATCATAGACCACTGAGCTGTCAGGCCTGGAACTGCAGGTCCATCCTGCCTAGTTAACATCTGTTCACCTCCCTCTCCACCCTCCCAACACATATGCACACACAACACTCACACACTGCCCTTGGATGTAGACTTCACCTTGTCCTCACTATGCCCTTAAAGGTTCCTACTGGCTCAAGAAAGTTTTGACTGTAAACATGTGACATCTGTCATCCCCACCAGACCAGGAGCCCTTTGCAGGCAAGGACATGGTGTCTCTTCCCATAGTCTCAGCACCTCACGTAGGTATAAGGTAAGCACCTTACCCATGGCTCCTGAGCCAGGTCTTTGCTCTTTCCTCATCCCTATCTGCCTGGATTGATATCTATAACCTGTCATCTAATAGAACAATTTGGTCCCAGCCTTGTAAAGGAACAAACAAAAAGTAGATGGCCCAGAGGATCAGGAGAGCACATTGTCTGCATGGGTGTCAGGGAGATAAGAACGGAATGAAGCAGTGTGTGCTTGCTCCTCGGTTCGCAGTTAGCACATCACATTATAATTTAATTATCTGTCACCTTATTAGATTGTGGACTCTGTGGGGTTCAGGATCAGGTCCCACTCATTTCTGTGTTCCTGGGTGCATCTCAGTATCTCGCCATCAGCCGCTCAGTGCCCAGGGCTACTCTCTACTTCCTACCACCCCTGGGTGCTTGCACCCTCAGTGCTCCACACCCAGAGAATTAGAGGGAGAATAGTGGGAGGTTTGGAAAGAGGGAACAGTAGTACGAATTGACCCAAGTGTGCCTCCAAGTTGTGACCTATGCAGCCACTGAGGCATGAACCCTAGGGATGGTTGACCTCTTATCTTTAGTCAGTATCTGGAAACTTATATTTGGGTTTAAAGAGGAGGCAGCATCTAGGAAAAAGGTCTGCTCACTCCAGAAACCCCAGGTTTCCACTGAGCACTGGGACGAGAGGGTGGCACAAGGGAGGGGGCAAAAATAAGACATTGCCTAGAAGGAAAGAATATTTGTCTCATCTCCCAAATTCAGAAAAACACAAAACCCCATCAGCCTAAGGAAACATTAGAAGTTTATGATGCGGAAATAAGGAGCTTGTGCGTGACACATTTCCAGCGTACGGCAAGGCAGCTATCAGAATGGAATGCTCTCCAATGGATGGGACCAGATTAGACTCCATAGCTACCAGCCAAACGTGGCTCGGGAAAATTAGCAATTGCATGCCAATGGGAAGTGATTAGTATTACCGCTGCTGTTAGAGTCTGCCCAGCGGGCAGGTGACAGAGCACTTGTTTACAATAGACTATTAGAAAAAGCAGACGTGTCTGGGTTGTGTTTTAAAGATGTTGCTTTGTCTCTGAATTTTTTCCCTGAATGGTGTTGAATTATTTACTCATCCATTTATTCAGCATTATTAATTGAGCACCTCCTAATACCAGGCAAAGTGCTCAGCCCTGCAAATCCAAGATACATAAGAAGACCCTTGCCTGCCAGTAGCTTACAGGATAGCTGGGGAGAGAGGTGAATAAACAATTAAAAATTACAATGTTGTATCTGCTCAGATAGAGAGCAGAGAAGAACAGACCAAAACAAAGAAGACTGTGCTTTTGTTGGGGAGGATAGGTTATCTGCAAGGTCAGGTCTCTGGTGGGTCTTTTGTAACGCTGAGTCCTGCAGTATGCAAGGGTCCAACGGGCAGAAGGTTGTGCACTGAGGCTTGAGGGTGAGGCAGAAAGTCAAGTGGAAAACCACAGCTCTTTTGTTAGGATAGGGCCGGAAAGACCTGAGGCCAGGAGAGAGACAGAGTGAGTTCCCTCAGTAATCTAGTCTAAGACAGACAGACATTAAGGGATTTGGCCCTATGGAGACTTTTTTCCTAGTGACAAGAGGAAAATCATTTATTAATGATCTGATTACCCACATGTGGAATCCTATCTTAGGATATAGTCAATTTTTGTTCATCTTTAAGGAAAATAGATATTTTTTAATAGATAATATTTTTAATCCCATTAAATGTCAATGCTTCTAATCTCATAGTTATCAGAGCTTCCAGGTCCATTAAAGATTATTTCATTCACTCCTTTATGTTACTACTGAGGTCACCGAGCTCTAAAAAAGGCTAAATGACTTGTTGAAAGCCACATAAATAACAAAAATGCTGGGATCTACTTTTCCTGCTTTTTAAATTTTTTGAGCATAGGGGAGACATTTAGGAATCAGCCCAACTTTAACGTGTATTACTCCTCAGACGCTAACCTTTCCCATTCCTGAGCTATGACCTTTCATTTATAGGTGCCTGGCCCCTCTGCCACGTTCTTGTGTTGTGCCCCTTTTGAAGGTGATGAAGTTTCTTCTACCGCCTCGTTCCCCCCACACTAGATCTTCTTGGTGTATGAAGAGCATAGAAATATGCCTTTGCCCACCTAGGCAGAATGCAAAGCTGCCGTCTCCTAAATGACGGGTTGATATTGCTAAGTGTGCTTCAGCCCTCATTATATGATTTGGCTTTTTAAAAAAAATAATACTTCAATAATTGTCTCTGATTTAAACATTCTTCATAAATATGGATTAACAGTTCCCAAAAGACCTCTAAAGTATTTCCAGCATCAGCCAGGGGTCTTACTCTTCTCTGTAGCCCTCATGTCTCCCCAACTAGGGATGGAGTCTAACTAAGACAAAAGTATTTCTTGACCTGGTTTTCTCCATTTCACAACTTTGGGGACATTCTTAACCAATCCTTGTAAAGTTCAGCACTCTACCATGGTCAACATTGAAAGGGAGTCAAAGTATTTTTTCTTCTAAACCATGTTTTGAGGAAGCAATTCAGATAATAGAGAATTTTACCCAGACTGCCTTTCTTTGACAAATCTTACATCAGAACCATATTCAATTATAGCCTAAAATAAACCTCCTAGAATGATGTGAAAGTGTCCTTGTTTGGCTCAAGAAAAATGGCCAGAACAGCAGCATATGCATCACTGCTAAGACAAAAGCCGTGGACTTGACTGCCAAAACCTGCCCACTGCTTGTACAGCCTTCTCCCAGCGAGAGGAGGCTGAGTAGGTTGAATGGTTTCCCAAGCTAATGCAAGAGGCTTGGGTTATTTCTCCACACCCTCCCTAACACATATGTGATCAAAGATTGATTGTAGAAATTAACGAAATAAAGAATACAAAGGAGAATGTCCAGGCTTGAATTCTTGGACACAGAGGCAACTCTTAAGCCTAGAATTATGAATGTGTTCCTCTGGGACTAAATTTCTGCCAAACACATCTCCAGAGATCAGAATGTAAAGTTGTTGGCATGAACTTCTCAGCCACATGCACATCAGATGCAAGAGTCAAAAGTCTGTGGTGATAACTACCAAGATGCTTTCAGGCCAGTCCTCAGCATTGTCCAATGTCACCTTGAGAATGAATGAATGTGTCTGGCCCACTGCCCCTGAGACTCCTGAGCCTCCCTTATACAAAGATCTCCAGGGAAAACACATGCCAGTTCCTTGGATTGGCTGATAACATGGAGTTCTTCAGGCTTTCCCATCAGGTTCCATACTCAAGAAATGATGCACTAATTAGGTGGTTACTTTAGAAATTTGACTTTCAAAATGCTCAGTAAGGAAGTAATCTCTTGCCTGCAAGTTGTTATTTTTCCCACCATTGATGCCTGGATGTAAATCTCAGCCAATGTCTAGGAGGGTATTCTTAGGTCATCCTAACTTCAAAGTAACACAACTGTGCATGGGCACACAGAAAAGCATATTTTACTGCAAGATGGCAATCAGTACAATATAATGCACCATAGAGTACCTGTGGATATTCACGGCAGGGGGTTGCGGAGTGGGGGAAGTGGAGAAGGAGAAGACTGAAGAATTAGTCATGTGCAAGGTTATAAAAGGCCTTGAATATTGAACTAAAAAGTTGGGATTAACTACTCTTCCTTCACATCCATCCTCCGTCCTGATCAATGTGCCGTCAGAGTATCTCTATTAATCTAGTTTGCTTATGTTATTTTCCCTACTAGACAGTCAACAGGATGAATGCAGAGCCTACATTCCAGGCAGGTTTGTTCCTTCAGGGCCTAGCATAGTGAGCAAGGCAACAATTCCGCAGGTATTAGCTCATGTCATTATTATAGTGGGCATTCAAGCAATAATTGTTTAATACAAGCAACAGTGAATAAACGAATAACCTGAATATCTGACTCAGCTTAAGTTTCTCATCCTGCTATAAAAGTAAGACACAAAGAAGGCCTGGCAGAGGGGCTCATGCTTGTAATCCTAGCACTCGGGGAGGCCGAGACAAAGAGGAATGTGGGGAAAGAACAGGTGTTTTCTTTGGTCCTTCCTTTGGTCATTTGAGGCCAAGAGTTCGAGACCAGCCTAAGCAGTGAGCAAGAACCAGATCCCTTCTCTACTAAAAATATAAAAATTAGCTGAGTGTTGTGGCAGCTACTGAGGTGGCTGAGGCAAGAGAATCACTGGAACCTAGGAGTTTGAGGTTGCTGTGAGCTAAGCTGATGTCACAGCACTCTAGCATGGACAACAGAGTGACGCTCTGTCTCCAAAAAAAAGATGAGCAAACTACAAATGACATTTCACTGACCTCAGGCTACCTCTGTCACCAAAAGTGGTTCACCTCAGTCACACAGAATGTATAAGACAATTCCATACAATAAGATCGTTTTTTCATTGACTCAACACTAAAATTATGTTGATGTAGGAGTTAGTGGGCTCTATTGCGTTAACTTACACTCGCCAGCTCCTGGGGGAGGGACAGTTAGGCAGACTAATCCTCTAGGTAGGTATAAATTTAACCCATATAATATTCTAAATAGAATGTCACTCCATATATTGTCAGGACTCTTCTATGTTATAAAATAAGAGCAGACCGTACAGATTCTCTTATAGAAAACGTTTAATTCCCATCTCAGTCAAGACAGATAGACAGTCAGGCATGCCTCAGTTTCCATGGGAGATTGGCTGCAGGACCCTGCTGGATACGAAAATGCACGAATGCTCAAGTCCCTTACATAAAATGTTATCATACTCACATGTGACCCATGCACACCCTACTGCATACTCTAAGCCATCTCTAGTTAATACAATGTAAATGAGATGTTAATTGTTTTTGTACTGTATTGTTTAGGGAATAATGACAAGAAAAAGCTCTGTATATGTTCAGTACAGACACAACTATCCTTTTTCCCCCGAATATTTTTCATCCGTGGTTGGTCCGATACATGAATGTGGAACTCAGAGATAGGGAGGGCCAACTGCAGCCACGTTCCAGGACTTTTCCATGTTTGGAATTTTTGCTGTTCAATAACAAGCAAATAACAATGCTAATAACAACATAATAATCACAACCACCTTGGGCCATCAGTTATGGGTATGGGACATTTCTAGCTAAGCTGAAGAAGAATATTATTCCTATTTTCCACATGAGAAAGCCCAGTCTCAGAAAAGGTCAAAGTATTTGCATGGGGCAAGCTAGTCAATGACAGAGGTAAACGCCTCCATTTCTCCAGCTCTAAAGCATCAACTCTTCATGCAGCCCTTCCTTTGGATGTACTTCCTAACGAACGGAGCTATTCAAGTCAGCAAACACAGCCAGTACTGAGCATGAGTCCAATCTCAGGGAGGACATGGGAAAAAGCTCAGGCCCCTGGCAGCAAAGATCTTGGCATGACTGTGAGGAGTGAGCTTGTTTGGAGTGATATTATCACGTTATGTGAGTCATTTGGCAAAACTGAATTTAAATGAAAGTGGAATTGGAGAAACAAAGAGGCATATGGGAAAAGGACAGGTGTTTTCTTTGGTCCTGACTGTAATTTACAAAAGGCCGCAATCATATCAAAAGGAAAAATAAACAAATCTGCCGGCAGGTACAAGATAAATGGTAACCTGAAACTCTTGTTTTCATCTCTACTGTATTCCCCTGCGGAGAGAAGAGTAGCTGGGACTGGGGGGACAGCAGGTCGGTGTGCAGGGGAGAGGAGGCAGGAACAGGTGTGGAGGTTCCCGATATGCTTCCATGCTTAGCAGTAAATGCCAGCAGCATGTCGCCTGTGCAGATGAGATCTGTCTGTGGTTTGAGACCGCTTCTTCAACCAAGAACCTCAGCCACGTTAATTATAATTCCCTATATTTGTCTGAAATTTTGCAGTTTTTAAACTTTCTCCAATTCTCTCTCAATTAGAACCCACTTCTTGTTCACATTTAAAATTGTTCTAAGTATTTAACCAAAAATAAAATTTTTGAAAAAGAAATAGAAAGTAAGCGAAAGAGCTCAAAACAGAGATCAAGAAACTTGATTCAGGATGTACAGGGATACGACCTCGGGGAATTCGTTTGACAGCTCTACCCAGTAATTCTCCTTTGTTCTAAGTGAGGTTATTAAAAAGGCTGAATTAAATCAATCAGCCTCCCAATTGATTAAATTAGTGAAAAGATAATCAAAACGTGATTTAGAAAGCATTTTCTATCATAAAGTACTACATAACATGAAGGGACTATTTGGTTTTTATTGTTTAATATGAGAGATATTAATATTCCCATATTAGATATATCTGTCTCTCACTCAATAGAAGGAGTTAAATAACACTTCAAATTATTCATGGGAATTTCAACTGGGTTTCCCAAATCATCAGAACATTAGGTAAAAAGGCAAAATTAAAGAATATCTTTTTGGGGGAGGGGAGACAGTTTCACTCTGTGCTCTGAGTAGAGTGCTGTACTGTCACAGCTCACAGCAACCTCAAACTCTTGGGCTTAAGTGATCCCCTTTCCTCAGCCTTCACCTACCACAGCAATGCTGCGGGTATATTTTCTATTTTTAGTAGAATTGGGATCTCCCTTTTGCTCAGGATGGTCTCTAACTCCTGAGCTCAGGCCATCCACCCACCCCGGCTCTCACATTGCTGGGATAACAGGTATGAGTCACCAGGCTCCAAATAAAGGATACGTACTTGTTAGCACAATACACTTTGTAAATTCTTCTCCCACTCTCTACCCCCTAAAAAGTGTGGTGTGATGTAGTTACTTCCAGTTGAATTCCAGAGACATTTATCAATAGTGATCAGTATTTAGCTCTAAATTTAAAAAAAGTCTTTAACTTTTAGTCTTTTAAGTAGTAGGGAAATTCTTCATTTTAATTTATCCAGTGAGATTCCTTCACTGTTAAGAATCCATATAGAATGAGTTTTGAAAAGGAGATACTATAGGGTAATATATAGAGCATATGATTTGAAAGATACCAAGAAATCCTCAAATATCTGTCTGTCCTTGCCCATATAACCTCTACTAATTTGCTAAACATATTTTCCTTTTATTTTCACATGTATGTATCCCTGGGATACAAGCTACATTTTTCTAGATTGATGGACACACTCTGGTGAAATCAGGGCTCTGAGCTACACGTGCTGTGCACACCAGCGGCCTCCCATCAGCCGCCCACCTCCCACCTCAGATCCTCATGGTCTCCACTGCCTGTCATAACACACTGATCCCACGTGCACACATCACGGAACTCCCACACGCATCATCACACACTGCTTCCACGTGCACACGTCACGGAGCTCCCACTGTGATCACCACACGCTGCCTCCACGTGCACACGTCACGGAGCTCCCACTGTGATCACCACACACTGCCTTGACGTGCACATGTCACGGAGCTCCCACTATGATCATCACACACCACTTCCTCATGCACACACCATGGAGCTCCCACTGTGATCACCACACTGCTTCCTCATGCACACGTCACGGAGCTCCCACTATGATCATCACACACCACTTCCTCATGCACACACCACAGAGCTCCCACTATGATCACCACACTGCTTCCTCATGCATTCATGATGGATTTCCCACATATTAGTGAGAGTGTGCCATATCTGTCTGTCTGTGTTTGAGTTGTTTCATTTGAAATCAGGGCCTCCAGTTCCATCCATGTAGCTGCAGAAGACACTGCCTCATTCTTCTTCATGGCTGAATAATTTTCCATTGTGTATATATATCTCATTTTCTTTATCCAGTCTTTTGTTGATGGACCCTTAGGTTGATTGCAAATTTTTGCCACTGTGAATAGTGCTGTGATAAATGTGTGGGTATCTTTTTGATGTAATAATGCTGTGATACATGTGTGGGTATCTTTTTGATGTAATAATGTCTTTTCTTTGGGGTAAATACCCAATAGTAGAATTACTGGATCATATGGTAGAGCTATTTTTAGTCCTTGGAGAAATCTCCATACTCTTTTCCATAGAGGTTGTACTAATTTATATTTGCAAGAACAGTGAATGACTTCCTTTTTCTATGCGTTTTCTCTGGAGTCTGTTATTATTTGTCTTTTTAGTAATGGCCATTCCGACTGGTGTAAGATGATATCTCACTGTGGTTTTACTCTGCACTTCTCTGATGACTAGTGATGTCAAACTTTTCTCTTTCATGTGCTTGTTGGTCATTTGTCTTCTTTGAAAGTGCCTTTTCCTGTCCCTAGTCCACTTTTTAACAGAGTTATCTGGGTTTTATTTTTATTGAGATGTTTGAGTTCCTTGTAAATTCTGACTATTAGTCCCTGTTGGATTCATAGTTTATAAATATTTTCTCCCTTTCTGCGAGCCGTCTCTAAGCTCTATTGATTATTCCTTTTGCTGTGCCAAAGCTTTGTAGTCGAAGTCCCACTTGTCTATTTTAGATTCTGTTGCCTTTTATTGTTAGGAACTCATTGCTTCCCATTAAGTACTGTGCTTCACCCAAAGTCCTTTGCATATGTAAAAATATCTACAAACATCTAACATCACAGCTTATTAACGGGAGCTTGCAAGATCCAGCTAGTCATTGACAAGGAATGACAACTTGCTTTTTCCCTTGGATTAATTTAATTATTTGAAAATACTGTCCAGAGCTCTGTGTGAGGACAATGAAGCCAGACAGATGTGATGAGCAGGAGAGCCCTGCCTGACCCCCAGCACCCAGCACAGACACAGGATAAGAGATGGCGATGCACTTGTTACCGCCGCCATCCCTGTTCCAACACATTCATGTGGCAGATGAAAAATCTTCGTCCGATGTTATAGTGGTTTACCCAGAGCTGATCAGCCAATCTAGAGGCCAAAATAATTAAAAGCCAAGAGTATGTAGCCCTTCAAGCTACATGTACAGTGTTCTTCTTCTTTTAATATGTTCATTTATTTCACAATTTGATTTGGTTTAGTCAGACCACTTTCTACTGTGACCATGGGACACTAAATTGTAAAATGAACTGAAGGAAAAAATGTGAAATCTCTGTAGTTTTGGCCAAAAATTATTTTCCCGGAGTTGGTTGGCCCAATCTCTTAATAACATACTTTATTTTAAGAAAGAAGACAATGGCAATGAAATCTCAAAACACTAAAAACAGACATTTAAACTATTGGTTCTTATAGAATTTCATATTCTAAACTGATGGAGCAGTTTGTATAAGCAATTTGAGTAAATATAGAGAAATTTCCTTATGGCATTCCTCGGTCCTTTGAGCTAGTGATAAACCAGAAAATAAGTGAGAACTATTGCTGCCTCTGCTGTGTTGTCAACAAGGGAACATATGGGAGGAAAGCATTAGGAGCCAAGGGTGGGGAACTGTGTCTGTGTCTCATAAAAACGGCTTATTATTGATATGCACATAAAGGCCTTTTCTGTGCGTGGTTAGACATTAGCTGATTTTGCAAAATAGGTAAAATGTCTCATAAATGAGAATCAATTGACTTGTCTTATTTATTTAACAATAGCAATAATACACTTAATCATCTGAAGTCCTGACTCAGAGCTTTGGTAAGTGGCACACATTTATTCTGGCTTAGAAAATCAAAAGTCTCCGGTTTTCAGACAGTGTTTTGCCAGCCTCCAAGGAACATTGCTAATATTTCCTAGAAAGAAACCCTGGTCCCTGTGGAGATATTTGATTTGTGTATTATCCCATCTCTTCCTAACCTGCACCACCCCAGTTTAATAAATGACACAGGAAGCGCCCCCTTTGAGTCTCTCTCTAGAGGAGATGCTACTTGCTTTGCATGCCTGAGCTGGGCTCCAGGATGGCACCAGTGTTGGTGGGTCACCCCAATGTAGGCATCTCAGTGAGCTACCTGAAGGTAGTCTTCATAAGGACAAAAATGGATTGACTGGGAAAAAATTTTTCATATGCAATACATCACATTCAAATCTTTTGGCATCTAAACATCAACATAGCAACCATAGCAACAGTAGAAATTTTTTTAACATATAGATATATCTGATTTAGTATATCAGATTTATTGGGTGAAGAACAAGTTACAAATAAACTGTATAGCTTGGTAGAGCAGGAAGTAGATGGATTTGACTGTAAAATGTAGGTTTGAATCGAGGTTTAGTCATTAATCAGCTGTGTGAGTGTGGGGGATTGCTAAGTTGCCAAGATTGCTTTGCCTCTGTGGTACCCACCATGCTAAGCTGTTGCAAGTGCAGAATTAGTAGGCATGTAATGGACAGCTCCTAGTCAGTGTTAAGTTGTTCACTTGGACATCATTGTTTGCATTGCAGTATGATGCTGGTGTTCCCGGGAGGATGGGAGAGGGTCTGCATCAGGCTTGATAGGACAGGATCCTGGCCTTTTTTTTTTGTCCTTCACCATGCCTCCTTCAGTTAATTGATTCTTTCTCAATTTTTATCTGATTCTGTTTGTAGTTCAGCCTTCTCAGCAAAGCAATGTTTGACATCCCCTTTAGAATTGCATGTTTATCTAATTTCAAAAGTTTTAGCCATAGGCTTCTTTTCAAATAAAATCTTAGTGAGGCTAAACAGACATAAGTACAAGTGTTCTGCTGGAAGTCTCCCCAGCCCCTCAGAGATCTGCAAGACATAGCCAGAATCCCTCAGACTTTTAAACTATGTCCAGTGGTTCTCAACCAAGGAAGTCGGCCCCTCAGGATGCATTCAGAAATGGTGTGGGGGCCGTAATGGCTGTCACCGTGGTGGGTAGGATCACAGTTAGAGTTTAGTGGGGGGGCTGGTGGGAAGCTGAACATCTTGCATTGAAGACAACTCTCATATCACTCCTCAAATGCCATCAGTGCCCTTCCTGAGAAAACTAAGACTCTACTTGTCCTGCCTTTTTTTTACACCCATCTGTGTGTGAGGTGAATGGGTCCCCTCGAATGCCTTCTACACACCACTCACTGCTCTGCTCTGCATTAGAGGGAGATGCAGAGCATCTGGCTTGCTCATGGAACAAAAGACTATCTTGCAGCCCAAACAGTACTTTTGTAGTCTCAAAATTGTGAAAACCATAGCAAGGTCAAGCAGAGGCACAGAGCTGAGAGAAATTATATGTCTTTCCCAAGGGCACACATATAACACAAAGGAATGGATCTGTTGGACTTCAAAGCCCATTTTTGTACAGTCCAACAAAATACCTGGCACACAAGTGGTATTAATCTTTGTGTTATCAACAAATGCCCCATGTTATACACTGTGAAAAGTCCAAAGCAAAATCAAGGTACAGACTCTGTAATAACAGCCACAGACAATATGTAAACAAAAGTGCATGGCTGTGTTCCAATAAAACTTTATTTACAGTAACATATGGCAGACTGGATTGGACCTGCAGACTATACTTTGCCCATCCGTGGATTAGACTATAAATGATTTGGTTACAAACCACTTAGTCTGGCCTTCAAGACCTTTCCAATAGTACTAGAAGCTACATTTTCAATCTCTCTGTACTTGTCAACGGGTAAAGGATGTTAAGAAAGGAACTTTATTTCCATAAAGCATTGGAGGCAAAATGGGAGAGTCAGGTCATAGGTAGCAAGAAATCAGCATCCTAGAGCAGAGCATTCTGTTGGGAGTCTGGTAACATGGATTTGAGGCCAATGGCAGATTGTCTTGTGGGCCAGATTAGGAGATTTATAATTGAATTTATGGGCAATAAAGACACTTTAGGCATTTAAGGATGGAATAGAGATATTTTATGAGATCAATATTTTTGAGATCAAGGCTTTTCTTTAAACCTTGCAGCAGCTAGTAATATTTCCTATATTTGTGACAGACATGGATTCATGCTGCCCAAATCTACCTCCACAGAACAGTGGTTCTCAGCCTTCCTAATGCCGCAACCCTTTAATACAGTTCCTCATGTTGTGGTGACCCCCAACCATAAAATTATTTCGTTGCTACTTCATAACTGTAATTTTGCTACTGTTATGAGTCATAATGTAAATATCTGATATGCAGGATGTATTTAGGCGACCCCTGTGAAAGGGTTGTTTGACCCCCAGAGGGGTCACAACCCACAGGTTGAGAACTGCTGCCATAGAAGGATTTGCCACCCCCGTCGGGAGTATGGTCTGCCGCCAGCCTCCAACTGTCAGCTCCGTTGGGGTATGCCTCTGCTTCCAAGAAATGCCTCACCCATGGTCAGGCCCTTCTTGGGAAGCCCATACCTGATGCCTGAGGGAGGCAGGGGTGCAAAGGGACACTCTGATGGCATTATTGGTTCTGAAGCTCACTGCCACTTGGTCCAAGGCTTTGTAGGTTTCACATCAGTTTCACCTCTTTCTCTGCCCAAGGCTGCTGCTTCCCACTCTCCCTCAAAGATACATATCTGTACTCATTATAGGTTGAATTGTGTCCCCCTGAAATTTGCATTTTTAACCCCCAGGACCTCAGAATTTGACCTTACTGGGAAATAGAGGCACTCCAAACATAACTAGTTAAGATGATGTCTTTCTGGAATAAGAGAGCCTTTAATTCAATATGACTGGTGACCTTACACAAAGGGGGAATTTGGGCATAAACCCTCACACTATGTGAAGATGAAGAAATAAATTGGGATGATGCCGCCACCAGCCAAGGAAAGCCAAAGATGGTCAGCAATTAGCAGGAGCAGCAGTCAGCAGAAGCAGATCCTCCCTGTTAGCCCGCAGAAGGAGCCAACCCTACCATGGCTTGGTTTCAAACTTTGTCTCCAGACCTGTGAGACAGTAAACCTCTGTTGCTAAAGCACCTCAGTCTGTGGGACAGCCCTAGGGAATTGATACACCCCCCCCAACATGATTACAGTGTTCACTGCCAAGAAGCCAACCTTTGAAAATATTATTTTAATAAAAAAATTAATCTGAAAATATTAAGCAATAAACATTCTAGGTGAGAAGATCTGCTTTGGTCTATCTTTAAACCACAGAAGCCACTGTGTTATAAAATGTTTAATATACTTAAATTATGAACTTCCTCCTAGCTTGCTCTGCTGGGGCAATACTGAAAGATGCTTCCCTAAAAGATACCTGTAGTAGACCTGAGGCAGCAAATACTTTTTCCCCAGATGTAACAAGATATTTTCCTCAAATGTTTTTGTAACATAAATAAATAACAAAGTTTGAGATTACCACGGCTCCAAAGACCTTAGTTGATCTCACCCAAACAGAGGGAGGTTTGAAGTGGAGGAAAGGAGGAGGCTGCGGAGTGCAGCCAGTTAAACGAGACCTTCGGGCTTTATTCCAAGTCAACCTCAGATGAGTTTGATCTGAGAAAGTTACTTCCTCTCTTGGAATATCTATTTTTTTCCTGAGTGTTAAACCAGGTGACTTTACATTTCAATAGTTCTAACAATTTGACACAGTAGATGGACAATGAGCAAAAGACAAAAAAAAAATGCCATGCAGACAGGATTTGGGCAAAATGCTTGTGTAGCGCCATTTTCAGCTGGAAGTCATGAGGCTCTGTGGGTTCCAAGGAGCTCTGGCGTGAGAAGCCCCACCCTTGGCATTGACCCAGAGTGAGGGAGATGGCTCATCTCCCCAGGCGCCTCTTCTCCTCCTTCTGTGATCCTGTTCTCCCCTTCAGAGAGAGTTAACAGCAATTACACAGGCACTAGCCATACTCTTAGGAAAAAACAGTAAGCTCCTTATAACACAGGTTCTGTGAGGTTCTTTACTTTTCTGCTAAAAGGAAGATGACAGTGTGAATTATAGACCAATAAAGCAATTTTTTTAGAAAAGAGGACACTGCCTTCCTTAAAAGGTTGTGGTGAAGAGTGGTCATGATCTATGTAGAAAAAGAAAGTGCTGGACACATAAGCAGCCCCGAGACCCCCTGTTGATGCGAGCCTTACAGAGTTTTCAATTCTCTTTCACCAGCGTTTGTTTCTTTAGTCTTCTCAACATAATTAATGAGTCTAGAAAGCAAATAATAAACCTAGGGAGATGTCTACAACTGTACCCACATTGCTTGTCAAACTGGGGGTGTTTCTTTCCCTTTCATGCCTCAGCTCATTGGGGAAATGAATGAATCTTCAGTCAACATTTCTGGCATCAAATGATATTTCTAAGGACGTATTATGCCTCCAAATGTCTGTATGAGTTAATTATCTTCATGAATATTTGTAATTATTTGGAAAATGTACTTCTAAATCTATTCATGCTATGATGGAGGACTCAGTAAGGAGTGTATGTGCATTCAAAGTAGATGTGAGATAAATCATCCGTTATCGGTATATCATAACTTTTACCTGAAAACGGGGCAACTGGGGTTGAGAGAGGTGCAGGATTTGTTAGCAAAAAGCTTTGAGGTCCTCTGAAAATCATAGATTATTGGACTTTAAGAAAAATTTAAGTAATTTAGCATACTCCTCATTTTTATTTGAAGAAGCTAGGGCACAGAGAAATTTAAATGATTACCACAAGCCACAGCTTTCACACTAAAATCTACATGATCTAACTTCCAAATTAATATCCTATCCACATGCTACCCTACTTCACCATGACAAAATAAGAGAGGAAAATAAATTGACACATAGTTCATATTGTTGGGCTACACTAAGATCTGGGTGTCTAGCCTCATCTTGAGACTATGTGTATTCCATTTTCCCCTTGTCGAGAAGATAAAAAAAATGACAACAGGCCAGAAGACATAGGCATCTCCTAAACACACTATAGTGTTGTAGGAAGAACACGAGCTTGGGCTCCAGAGAGCTGTGTGTTTAATGACAGCCTGGTATAACTCTGGGCTAGTTACCCAGTTACTGTGGTTCCATAAAAGGGGACAAGGCCTGTCCTGAGGGTTTACCAGGGGGCAGAGAATGCACAGATAGAGATCCTGACACATATAGGGGCTTAATAAATGATACTTATTACCTCGGATGCTCACTCTTGGCTCAGCCATCAGGTTCATGAGTGAGAATATCATGTAGATAAAAGGCTTGGGCTCATGCCTGATGGCCACCAGCCACCAAAGATGCCAGACCCTGGCCTTGCTCTGGCCTTGACTCAGGTCTGTGAACGGGAGTTGGGTCCTACCATCTCTGCCAGGCTGTGAGCTACTTTGATCTTTTGTCAGCCCAGGGCTTTTCCCAGAGCTCACAAGGGTCCCAGGTCAATCTGTGTGTTATGAAAGCAGAAGGACTGGAGAGGAGCCGAGTGGGGAGGCCCTGCCCTGCTCTCCCTCCTGCCTGTGTCCCTGGAAGGCATTCTCCTAACCACCCCAGGACCTCGCTCTGAGGAGTCAGAGGGTGCCGTCTTTGCACTGCCCTGTACCCAACACCCACACCCACAGAGTGCCTGCAGCCCTCATCTGCTCAATTTCATCTAAAAAGGTCACATTTCCTGAAGAAAACCAAGTTCATTCTCTCAGGCAGTAAATACACCTTACCTGTTTACTCTTAGCCTCCTCCATCCCCAAACCCCACAATCCTTGAGTTGATCCAGAAAAAGCTACTCTAGCCAGCTCCTCCCCAACCCCCCATGTCTTCGTTCAAAATACAGCCCGCTGTTACTAACCAAAAAGACAGCTGCCATCTGGTGAAGTCCTATTTTTACTACCAGGGAAACCAAAATATTAATTACCTTAAAATAGCAACACCTTTCCCCCCTACTGATCCTCTTTGGCAAATTCCTCCAAAATATATTTGTCAGAAACTGTCTCTGGGGTATTGGAAACTAAGAGACTCAACCACCTGGGTCAATAGACACTCCTGAGATTTCATTATAACTCAAGTGTGTAAATAAAATAAAGCCCCAAACATGCGTTTGAAGATTCAGGGAATAAATGACATTACAACTTCTAGATTTCCACAGATGGGGCTCTCAGTCTTCCAGGCTTCCAGGAGAAAGTCTAGAAATTCTGAAAACCTTTAGACTTTTCCCATCCCAAAAGCATCATTTTTTTTTTTTTTTATGAAGAAGAATTTGATTTCTCCAAAAGGGCGGGGGAATGTGTCAGGGAACAAACACCATCTTGGAAACACCGCGTCTTCACCTCCTTCACCACCACCACCGTCATCGCCATTCATCAGGAATCTGCGATTCATCCACAGTTGTACTAAGAACCTTAGTGCAGTAATTCATTTAATGTTGACACTAACTCTGGGAGGGGGACAATAGCAACCTTATTACATAGGGGAAACCAAGGCACAGAGGGGCTTCCCGGGACACAAAGCTGGGACACAGTAGAGCCACACGGCACTTTCCCGGGAGCCTCGTTCCCAAGCTCACACTCTCACCACTATTGATCGATCCCTTGCTGAGCTCTTGATGTCTGTGACTGTGTCATAAATTATGTCTTCTAGATGCTGAAGGATTCAGCTATAAATTAAAATATCTATAACTTCTTTGTTAATAAAAGGAACTGGAAAAAACCATCTGTGATGATGCTGAGAGAACTACATTTTGAAACAGATAATTAAATCGTGAATGAAAATTGCTGATGAATTTTTTGAAAGTTTAAGATGTTTAAAAATTAGCTATTACATGGTTTTAAAACTCACTCCTTGGAGGGAGCCTTCTCTTGCTGGCAGGGGCTGATGTTTCCCACCGCTGACGTTTGCTGACACCCCAGTTGGCTTGTTGAGGGGCATGTTGACAGCATTAAAGATACTCTGAGTGTATTCACGGAAAGATAAATATTAAAAATGAGCTCAAGGAAAGAAGGGAGGGCTTTAAAAAAAAAAAAAAAGCACATGTCATTAGGCAAAGAAGCGATGTCGTTTTCGGTTGCTCTGTTTCTGAAACAAAAATGATGGTGGATGGAGGGACTCACATCTCAGATCAGCAGCTTCAGCGTCAGGATCAGGCCATTAAAATCCTTGATGGCATCAAGTGCTTCACTCAAAGGCAGAGACGGAACATTTGGAGACGCTGCCGTGGTAAAGACTGTTTGCTCCCGCTTTGATCAATCTTATTATGAGAAAAGAGTCTTGCAGAATGAAAAAGACACTTTTGCGCTTTGCTGCCTTCACAATATGTGCTATCTTCACATTCTTCTTCACTATTGCATGAATGGGTGACAATTTGAAAACTATCACTTGTTAAGACCTCTGGATTATTCCAACAGAGGAGGCCTCTGGCAGATTGCCTTAAGTTGGAACTGGGCTTTCAGACAGGCTTCTTGGTCACGGACCCTTCAGTGACTGTACAAGCCAAAGAATAGAAAACGTTGGCACTTAAATATGCAGAAATAAAGGATCTTAATATTGGAGGGGACTTAATCTAGTCCATCCCCTGTAAATGAAGGGAGGACAGCTGACACCCTGTCGGTACTGGCCAGGACTTCTTCCTTACAGCTCACCAGAACTCTGAAAATGTGTAGAGTTAAAATGATACCCTGTGGGGTGCAGAAAAGAGGAGTCCCCTTTTTGTGGTTAAGTGACTTTTTTGAAGCCTATTCACGTAGGTTCTGCATTTATATACTCACCTTCATTCATTCTTTCCCTTAATCATTCCACAAATAATTAAGGAGAACCCACCATGTGCCACGAGAATACAAAGATGAATAGGATCTGATCTGTGCTTCCCAAAAGCTCACGCGCAGTGTGATTAATGAGCCTTCAACTGGGGACGCAAAAGATGTAGCCGAGGTGAGCTACGAAGGATGTAACTCTGCCCAGGAAGGTCGAAAGATCTTTGCACAGGAGTGAGGCTTCCGCCGAGAGCTGGTGGATGAAGAGCAAGTTGTCGGCAGATGACGGGGAAGGGGCTGCTTGGAAGAGTAAATTTAGATGAAACACGCAGTACGATGGTCGCCATGCACTGGACCCTTATAGGTAGTAAATTTACGGAATTACTTACTTGAGAGATGACATAGGCTGAAAATTAGGACATCTTTAAAATATTTTGGACTTTCTAAACAATAACAGCTAACGGCGTTTAAGGTGGTTTTCTAAAACCATGCACTTTTTAGATAACTATCCTTGACTATAATGCATCCTTTACAGCTTCCATCAGAAAGAGCAAAGCCACCTTCACCCTCTGCAAAAGAAATCAGAGTAGGTGCCCTAAATAAATACACACAGGCACTGAATTACAGACAGAATCGGAGGCTAGGAGGGCCACTCGGCTCTCCAGACTATGACCCCACGCTGGGCCTGTCCACTTGCCTTTCTGGGAGGAGCTGGGCCTTCCCGGTTTGTTCCGTGCCACCCTCCTGCCAGGCCCCGCAGCACTAAGCTGGCTCCGGTGACTGCAGGGCCGCATTGCTGACTCACAGGCAGTCTGATAACCACACAGAACCTCGCTCTCTCCTTTTGCTTCCTCTCACGTTGCCAGCTCCTCTCCCCATAACTATGGGCACATTGGAGACTTCTCCCCAACCTGGCCTCCCTCTGCTTCTAGATAGACGCAACTTTACTGTGTCTATTTCTAATCTCATCTCTAAATCACCAATGTCATTCTGAATTCTGACTCTTTTATCAATGTAATAGAACCCAATTTATACAACCTTGCCATTGATAGACTTACATAACTTCATAATCTTCACTGAACTCTGCTGCACCATTGATTAAAATGTGACTTCCCCTGGTTCCAAGACTTCTTCCTACTGAACTTCACTTAGGCTACCACTTACTTCCAATAACCATTCTCAGATTACGTTTCTAAACACATGTCAGATACGTGCCTGGAAAGTGTATGTGTTCTCAGCCATATTTATATAAGGATCAATACTGGACTATGAAGATCAATTGAGGAACATTCCCAAGGTCAAGGGAAATGACAGCTACAGGAAGAAAAACTGTCCTGCCCTAAATGAGGTCAGGTTTTTCTGATAGGGCTTGGTCCTGACAAGCAATAACCACAAGGCTAACTAGTCTTTAGAGTGTTTCCAAGGATGTTCATGTGACTGACCTCCTGACACCTCTTAAACTGTGAGGTTTATAAGTTCTGTTTAAAAGACGAGAAAAATGAAGAACACAAGAGTCACACCCAGGTAAACGGCTAAATCCAGACTTCATGACAAACATTCCTAGGTCAAATCCTATATCAACTATGGGGCTCTGGAAAAATGAATTTTGTAATAGTTTCCTCTGTTAAAGAATTAGAGTTATAGTCTTGCAATTCTCCATTTAATCTCTAGGCATGTTCCCAGATTTGCATTAATTCTTATTAATTGAACTAATAGCCCATCAACAACAGCAGGAAACTACTTCAGTGTCATGAAAAGTAAGTCAGCACAGCTTTTCAGAGAATGGGACTTGAAGATAACTGCTAGCCTCGGGACGGTACAAGTGAACTTCAGAGGAATGAAGTCTTGCCCCCAGCTAAGTAATGTTTGAAACAGTGACATCTCAAAGAGCTCAGGCAGCAAGTCTCCAGCATTTTCACGAATCTTTTTATGGCTCCTTTTGACTCTGTTTTCGTTTCTGCCCTTCAGTTTTCTGTCTGCCCTTTTCCAAAGAACAGGTCTCTATGTTATATTATGTTCAGTTTTTAGCATATCGGTTCTAAAACACCAAGTAACCACAACTGAAAAAAAAAGCAGTAAGAAGATGAGATCAAAGTATATTGAATTTTTAGAAGCATTATAACAGACATTGAAATTTTAAGATAAAAGAAACAAATTAGCCCCCAATGCAGCTAACTGGTATACATTTCATGAAATGTCATAGGGAAGAAAAGAAGAAAAGCTCATCCTATGTGAAAGAAAGCAGCTGAGGGAGCTGATAAAAGCCCTAGGATCAAATTTTCCAGAATATAGGTGGATACTTGAGTGTCGAAGATGATTTGATTACCCTAAAGAAGGTATAGTAGTAGTAACTAGTAGAAGGCTTTTGAGACATTAGCAAAGATAAGAGGTAGCGATTGTAGGACCCCCAGATGAAAGTAAAATGAGAGGGTTTCTAAGTCATTGTGGACTGTGTCAGAGAGATAGTGTTTGATCAGTAATCTACTACTAGCAAATCAAATACCAGCAGGCATCAAACGAATCTCAGCAGAACATGTAGAGAGGGGGAAAGCTGAACAATTTCCCAGGACCCCATGGATCCACTTGAAGCAAAGTGAATTCTGTGACCTCACAGAAGGGCAAGAGTGGGGAATTTCCTTGGGAATTCATACAGACGGCCCGATTTGGTCAGATGCCACCTGAATATGTGAATACAAAAAATCTTACCTGGTTTTGGAAAAGAGCGAAAAAGCCAGTCAGCAACAACCAGTTTTGCTAAAGGATGTTCCAGGTACCTATATGTTTTTGTTTGTTTGTTTGTTTGTAATCTTCCATACTTGCCTCCTGGAGGGATTACTAAAGCCTTGGTTAGGCCCAGAAGGCAAAATTACTTTCATTATCTTTTTTCTTTTTTTTCTTTTTTTTTTTTCTTAAGCTAGTCAAGTGAAACAGTAGGAGTAGAGAGGGAACTCCTACTGGTCACGCTCATCATTATCTTTCTTAAAGCACTATACGTACTTTATGCACCAAGGTATCTAAGTATACAACATTAAATACATCATATGGAGGCGGGGCAGAATGGCTCACACCTGTAATCCTAGCACTCTGGAAGGGTGAGGCAGGTAGACTGCTTGAGCTCACAAGTTGGAGACCAGCCTGAGCAAAAGCAAAGACCCCGTCTCTATAAAAAAATAGAAAAACTGAGGCAAGAGGATTGCTTGAGCCCAAGAGTTGGAGATTGCTTGAGCTATGACACCACACCTATGACACCAGGGCAACAGCTTGAGACTCTGCCTCAAATAAATAAATAAATAAATCATATGACCCACATGTGTACATTGAATATGTTAAAATGGGAAAAAGAAACGTCAACAGCTTTCTTCTGCACTGTGCTCTACGTTTTATCAAATGCTCTTCTATTTATACAGCACTCCTCTGAGGTGGGGTCCATGTTAGAATCCCCAAGTTACAGATGGGAAAGTTGAAGATCCATGACTTCTCCAAGGTGACATTCAAAACTGCAGCATACACAGTTAAAAAATGGAAGCCAGGATTCTGAAATTCACATGTTCCAACCATACATTCAGCCTTCTTGCCTCTAAACCAGGCTTCCAGGGAAGTGTATTACTGGAAATTGCCTGTTCTAATCACTCCCTAGCACTGCCCCTTGGAGTCTTTGAGGATGGCCAGTATATATAAGAAGTTTAAGTGATGGTGGCTGGTCAGTCAGGCCGCATGTCTTTACGAAGCACTTGCTAATCATGCTAATAAACAAGGTTATGGAAGTAAAAAGACATATCCAAACCAACTCCTCAGTAGAAGAGACACAGACAATTGTAGTGAAATGTGGCACTTGGTAACATACGTTAGCAGCGGAGGAGATCCTGCCTTATTCTGAACAAAGGTAGGCAGGACCGCCCTGAGAATATGGTTTCACCTGAAATGAGTTTGAGGTAGAGGAGCCTGGCCTTGATTTCCAGAGGGTACATTCTACATACCCAAACAAACAGGGCAATTGAGCATAAATTATATGGACTATTAAAAATTTTACAAATTGACTAGAATTAAGAGAAAGCAATTAAACATACGCTAGTAATTACAAACAACTTAGCGCTTCTTCATTTCCCTTAACATTTAACAGACGTTTTGAGGAACGGTCAGTCAGGCCCTCAACAATTTGATGACTAATGACCAGACAATGAGAGGGAAGACAGAGCCATGTTTACAGGAGAACAGGAGAGCCCTGCACACCTGGGCTATGTAACAATGGCAGATGGCAGATGCTAAAGTGGAAGACAAAAAATATATATATATTACAAGAAGTGGCAAATTCTCGCAGCTGCAGAATCATGCTCACCTACTGAACTCTCCTGGATCCATTCAGAAGAAATCTCCCTGTAGTCTCAAGAACTGCAGTTAAGGTATTAAAGGTGCAAACTCCACAAGCAGTGCCTGCCAAGGGTGGCTGATGAGTCATCACCGATGAAAGCACCCTGCAAAACATTGGAGAATTTGTCTGAGAAAGTTCAGCAAGGTGAAGACTTCTGGGTCACTTAACAGAGCTTCCCAAACACCTCCTCTGCCCCTACCCTCGGCCCACACTGTCAGGACTCAAAGGCAAAACAAAGGCAGGAGGGTAATCTAGCAGATAGAATGCAATTGCCAGCTCAGGAAGCAGAAGGCAAGTAAATCCATTAACAGCACCATTTGTTAAGTGTGTTTGCGGGTCATAAAACAAAAGAATTCACCCATATGCAAAGAGACAGGCTTTGTCACCAACAGGAGCCGTCCTCTCCTCAGGACGTCTCTGCCATCACCATCACCAGCCCAGGCTGGCTGTGGCATTATGGGTGTGCCTCTCTTCACATATCAATTCAGATAACTTGAATTGCACGTGTTCTATGCATCGAGGACAGTGGGTGAACAAAGGAAAACAGAACCCCATTTCCGTGCTCAAGCAGAATTTCTTATGAGCAAGATTAGAAAAATGTGTGGGCATCTATAGGAGGGCAGGAGCCAGGTCCTAAAAATGAGAAAGTCCCCAGGTGGAAAGGAGAAAAGCCGAGCGTGCATGGAGTCAAGGCGGCTTCGGGGCCAAGTGCAGTGGCCTGCGAACGCCCTGCACCGGGCAGAGGCAGCTCTGCCTGGAACGCGACTTACCCACAGTGAGGTGAAGATGGTGACAGTGCAAACACAGGCAGGGGCCACACGAGAACGATTTCCCGGGGCGGAAGCTTGAACTTCTTTAATAGACCAATGGGGAAACCAATAAAAAGCTTGAAGCTGAGGATCCCTGGCTAATTTCTTAATTTTAATTGGAATTTCTTTAGAATTTCACATTTAGAGTATTTGCCATTGAATTTTGATAAAAAGTGTTTATTTAAGCGGTTTTTCTCCTTAGTTCACTTAGAATTTTATTAGAAGTAGATGTTGGCTTTTATCAAACGCTTTTTAACATCTTTTAATAAGATAACGTGGATTTTTGTCTTGAATGTGTTAAAGGCTTATATTGATAGACTCAGCATTTCCTGAATAAATCCTGCCTGTCACAACGTGCTATCACTCTGATGCATTGCTGCATGTCGTTTCCTAATATTTAATATATAATCTTTGAATCCATATGCATCAAATGCACCAATGAACTTCATCTCCAGTGGCTTCTCCCTCCTAGCCATGGATTTGCTCCCTTTTGTTTTTTCCAGAAATAACTATCTTGCTTCAGAACTGAAGTTATTCTGACTATATAAAAATCAAATTGAATGCTTTGCTCATTGGTTTATGATCTGGATTAGAATTTATTTAGAATTCCCTGCTCTTTAAGGTTTAGGGGAAACTCGAGCTATGAACACATGTGACTAAGCATGTAATCCCTGGTGATCTTTTCCATGTTCACACTGATTTAACAAAGTTATCTTTTTCATTTGGGGTCAGCTTTAACAATGTATATATTGCTAGGAACTCATAAATTTCACCCACGTTTTCCAACTTTTTGTTTTCATACAACTTTTAATTTCTATGTTTGCAGTTGTATCTTTCTTCTATATTAGCGCATGTATCTCCTCCTAATTTACATCATATAGTTTTGCTTATTATGTTTTCTTTAATCATTCTTAGATAGAATGTATCTATTTCATTAGTTTTTTAAGGGTTTAGATTTATTTTTTCTTTCATTTTCTTATTTTTTATTTTACTAATTTCTGCTTTTTATGCCCAATTTCTGCTTCCTTTTTATAATAAAAAGTGTTTTTCTAACGTCTTTAATGCTGCTTTACTTTCTCACCTTTCTATTTTGATACATTTGTTTTCTAAGGCTGCACATGTTAACAGTGGTAAATTAACCAGAAAGGATTTCCCTTTGCAGTTTTCTACAGAAGTAATAATTCCCATTTCACTTCCCCTTTGTATAATGGTAATTTAGAAGTGAAGTTGTTGTTTTCACTTTCTACCATTAATTATACTGGATAAAAGAACATGGCTCAGACAATTTTAGCTTTAAAAATTTTGTAAGGTTTTGCTTTGTTAGCTAAGTTCTTAATTACCATTACTACTATCACTATAATTATTTTGTAGTTATATTTCTCTATTTGAAAGATGAGATTCCTCTTATAAATACTCATCGATAATATTAGACTTACTGAATCGTATGCTACTATTTGATCCTTCTATGATTTTACTCATTGTATGAAGACTCTGTCCAATTCTTAGAGCGAACTATCACTTACTGAGAATAGTGACCTCATTATAATTTTACATTAAAAATAAATATAAATATATGTTATTATTTTATGTGTAAAAATATTTTATTTTATTTTATATTTACATATAAAATAATAATTATTACATTTATAATGGTTTTTGTTTTAGCTATTTGATTTTTGTAATTGGTGAGAGGGTAAATGTAAGTTTATGATTAGTATATCTTCTTCAAATAGAATTAATTTTAACATTATATGATATTTCTTTATATACCCTATAGTGGATTTTTTCTTTTTAGTAATTTTTGTATTTTTTCAAATTAATACGAGGGTACAATTTTTAGGTGACGTTGTTCTCACTTCCAGGGTAAAGTTCCATTTGTAGAAGAGCCCCTCCCCCAGGGGGCCTGTTATACACCCTCACAATGTGCACATTAGGTGAGATTCTGCCTCATCCCCTCCCTGCTTCTGCCAAACGTCCTCCTCCTCCCCTTTTCTGTTTCCCTCTACCCTCCAAACTGGACTATATTAGGGTTTTTATTTTATTTTCTTTGGTTATTTTGAGACAATCTCACTTTGTTGCCCTCAGTAGAGTGCCATGGTGTTATCATAGCTCTTGCCTCAGCCTCCTGAATACCTGGGACTACTGGTGCCTGCCACAACACCCAGATATTTCTCTTCTTTTTTTCTTTTCTTGTTTTATTTTGTGAGACATGGGGTCTGTCTCTTGCTCAGGCTGGTCTCAAACTCCTAAGCTCAGGTGATCCACCCACGTGGACCTCCTAGAGTGCTAGGATTGCAGGCATGAGCTACCACACCCAATACCCAGCCTCTATGTATTTTAAACTCAATAGCCATGATATCATAACTTTCTGTTAGATTGCATTTGTCTGATATCTCTTTTTCCAACCTCTTCATCTTCAACCTTTTTTCATCACTTTTACTGTGTTTCATTTTCCCTTAAATAACATTTACCTGGGTTGAAGTTGCTTTTGCTCAGTCTGACACTCTGTCTTTCAAAGGGAAGTCTGTCCTTTACAAACAGTAAAATCATGAGTAAAATAATGAGCATACTTGATTTTATTTCTTCCATTGTACCTTAATTATTTTATATTATTATCTTTCTTTTTCTTGTTTCTTTATTTTTGCTGGTTTAATAATGCTCTTATCACCTGTGTTTTTTTTTCTCCTGTTCATTTCAGAGTTATCCCATTCCATCAATAATGATCTTTTCTGTCCCCACACTCACTATTTTAAAAAACTAAATAGTAAATATTTTCCCAGCAGAGCATGCTGGCTGCCTAAGTAAAATGCTACATTTCTCCTTAGCTTGCCCCCTCCCCAGTGCTCAGTGATTGGAGATTTTGAATACCTGCCCTGTCCTCCTAGCCCTGCGCAGGAGTCCTTTTGGAATATTTTTATTCATCTTTTCTCCTAGCCCGACTCCTGGTTTGTGCTGAGTCAGCCTAGAACCCTCTATTTCAGGCTTTTATTAGAAAGGTTTTTTTCAGTAAGACTATTTATTCTACTCCAAGAGCCCTTCAGAGCCCTTTTGCCTGTACAGCCAGCCATTATTTTCTCATCCTGTGTTTGTGTGTGTGTGTGTGTGAGTGCAAATGTGTGTGTGAGTGCAAAAGTGTACGTCAGGCATTCCCTCCCTCTGCCCCACTCCTTGGTCGCTTCTTTCAACAAATAATCATTTAGCAAACAAAGGTCTATGAGCCTTAAAACAAAGGCTGTTTTAAGATCATGATGATAAAATTCAATAAATCATGCTTGCAACAGGTTTCAAGTATTTCTTCTGCGTACCTTTTTTAGCTTTTCCTTCCTTTGCCCCTATAGCTACTGTTTTTACCTGATCGGGTTTTTTGAATGAAATCACCAGTCTCTTCTCTTTTTCTCTCTTTCATATTTTTATGCTGTGCCTCAAGATGTATCTTTCACTTGATCTTCCGTCTCAATAGTGACCAGCCCCTTTGGTATGTGATAAAAAGTTTAGTTGGAAAGTCGTGTAGTTAGCTCTAAACACTGTGTCCAGAACTTGGATTTCCTTAAGTTATTTATGTATACACACAGAGACACATAACAACACAGATAAAGTTGCCATTTCTCTCCTTTGGAAGCTCCATTTTGCTGGGCATGGAGATAGTTCATTTGGGATGATCTCTTCCAGAGATGGGCAGTTGTTTCCTTTGCTGGTTGCGTGGTAGCGCATGTGATCCTTGGAGACTCTAAGTGGAGACCTTCTGGGCAGGTAGTTTCTATCCCCATGAGCCCTCAGTGTAGCCACAGGCAGAGCATCAGGCCCTTCCCGACACCTCAGAGAAGCCTTTTTTGTTTTCAGACATCTTTATAATTTCCCAGACTCTGTACCAAAGAAGAGACAACCCACACATTTTGTTATTTCTTTTCCTCTTGAATTCCACAAATAAACAGAGAAATTCTAATAAGGAGCTTCTGTAGGAATTCATAGATTCCATGGATCAGGCCTTGCAATGACGTTATTTCTTTGCCCTTGCCCGCCGGGGCTGCTGGGTTTGAACCCGCCACCTTCGGCATATAAGGCCAGCGCCCTACACCTTAAGCCACAGGCCACAACCACAGTGTCTAAGCACTTACCAATTCTCTGGAGATACTTTCATAGAACTTAAGGCCATAGCTGCCCAGAGCCATCAGACAGCTGGAGAAAGGAAGAGAGAAGTCAGCTGCCTTTGACTCAGTGTACCATAGGATCTTATCTTCACCAACGCTTCTTTTTCATTTGCCATTGCTTTTGTCAAATACATTACTTACTAAATATTTTTCATTGTTTATTTTATCATTGAGTAATTTGAAAATTAATATCATGACACACAATTATTACATACTGGATTATTAAAACTGAATAATTATTAACATTTAAGTGATCAAAAAATATAAAAAAAAAGAGTAAGATTAATTTTAGCCTTTTTAAAATACAATTTTGCAGTCTTATTTGCCTGTGCTATCACTTCTTGGCTGAGACCTGCAAGACCACCCCAGTGACCACGCGGTTTTTCTATGCTATGAGTCCAGTCGGCCATTCTTATTCATAGACATAGTTTTTCTTCTACTTATTGGTACAATTTTCTAACAGAAGTTTCATAGATGTACTGATGGAGGGGTGGCTGTTGCTAATTGTCACAAACTCGCTATCTGCCCACAGTGAAGACTTCACTGAAGTGTCTTCTAACCTTCACCCACCAAAAGAAATGGAAAGATAACACTTTAAACATACAGATAACGTCAAGTTGTTTCAGACGGCTTTTTGATTTTTGTAATGCATTATAGTACTTCTGCCAAAGACTTTTTACTACCAGTGAAGCGAAATTCTGGTGACTATTTCCTTTGATATTATTTAATTGGTCTTTAAATTTCCCTGAAGCAAGGGTTTCAGGGAACATTTATCCATTATTTTCTTACGCAGGAAAAAAAGGTCACTTTTCATTTTCACAATAATACTCCCAAATTTTAAATACAATTTAGGTACATTCTATACTTTTTTGAACAAGTGACTTATAGTGGAACTGTGCTCTCAGCCTTGTTGCTATCACGCACGTGCTTTGCAGAGAGTTTTAGGGATGTCCATTTTCACAGGTGTCTCAATAATTTTTCGTTATTCTGAATTCCCTTCATTATCTTCACATTTTCTGGTATTTCAAGTTCATTGGAAAGAAATATAACTTTCACATAGTCAATGATTCCACTTGCACTCATAGTTTTAGAATTAGTATATTTCAAAAAGACAAATTAGGTCTGAGATTCAACTCATACACAAACACACACATACACAAACATTCGCAACCACACACCCCCTTTGAGTTATTTCAGTGGAAGGAATTAAAATAAAATATGGACTTATTAGCAAACTGCCGTTCAATCTGATTGGCGTGTGGGTGATTTTTGTGTGTATGTAACATCCAAAAATTATTGAATATTAAGAAGGTAGCAATCTCCTTTTCATATAACAAACAACTTAGGTTTTTTCTAATTTGCCAAGTTGTGTGTTTTCACTCTTTTGTGTTTGCATTACTGATTTTCACTGAGGAATTGTCCTCTCTTCATTTTGACTAATGTCACAAAAGTTCCATGAGGACAAAAAATGTTCCAAGTTTCCCATGACTTCCAATTTATAAAATATTCTGTTTCCTAAGTTTACCTTAAAAATTCCAGGTTTCATGATGTTGGAAAAGCTGACTTTATGCATTTGCTAAAAACATTACTGAGCACAATTCAAAAGTCCTGCCCCCAAAGTCTCCAGCGGTTCTCAACCTGTGGGTCGCCACCCCTTTGTAACAATGCAAATACATCGCAGCATTAGGAAGGTTGAGAACCACTGCTTTACCATATTGATTTTCTGGGAAGACACAGCAGATGTGTCTTGTGGATTTGTGTGTGTCTGTCATTCATCAGAGGGTTCACAGGACACAGTTGGAGAGACTCTGCTCCAAGCAGTAAGGAACGTCGTGACTGTAGAGCCCAGACTTTGCTGTATTTGCTTCATTTCTCCCTCTACCACGGACATGAAAACATTTCTAACTCAAGAAATGGAAATAAAAATGCCAACATCACCTATCCTCTCCCTTTGCCACTTCTCTCTCTCATCTTGTTATATGACAACTGATTTCCACTTCAGTCCCAAAAGTGAAAAGATTTTTGGGTTTTTGGTTTTGGTTTCTTGTTTTTGTTTTTTTTGTTTGTTTGGTTGGTTGGTTGGTTTTTGAGACAGAGACTCACTGTATGGCACCAAAGCAGAGTGCCCTGGTGTTACAGCTCACAACAACCTCAAACTCCTGGGGAAAAGCGATCCTCTTCCCTCAGCCCCCTAAGTAGCTGGGACTACATGCACCTGCCACAATGCCCAGCTAGTTTTTCATTTTGTTTTTCCCAGTAGAGACCAAGTCTCACTCTTGCTCAGGCTGGTATCAAAATCCCCAAGCCACGCAGTCTACCTGCCTCGACCTCCCAGAGTACTAGGATTATATGTGTGAGCCAATGTGCCCAGCCCCCATCCCACCCTGGCAAAAGTAGACAACCCCACTGCTGGGACTATGAGCATGGTATAGCCTTTCAAGAGAGCATCTTGGCAATATATACCGGGAGCCTTTAGAATGTTCATATATTTCACCCCTATAATCCAGACATGGAAATCTATCCTAAAAAAGAGATGTAGAAAATATTTTTATACAAAAACTATAGCAGAGCATTATGCTAATGAAAAATAAAAAATAAATTCTGTATTCATCAATAGGACTATTTAAACAAAATAGAAAAAATGCACATGGCAATATATATTTATTTAAAATATTTAAAATTTTCAATATAACATGGAAATATTTTATAATGTTAAGGAGAAAACTGATATGTATAACTCTATGTGCAATGTAATCCTAATTTTTCAACATTAATAGTAGAAGTTATCTCGGATTAAAGGATCACATTTTTGTGTACTCTACTCTAATTTTATATTTTTATCAATTTTATAATCAGAATTAGAGTTGGGGGGTTTGGTATTTTTAATGAGAAAAAGTACATTCAAAGAAACTACCATGCTGTATAACTTATACCTTTGATGAAAGTAACTTTACAAATATATTTAAGTATCCAAATGTTTTTACTCATATCCATTTTGCTAATTCTTTTTCAAGGTGAACTATGAAATATATTAAGACTTTCCCAAATGCCTAGTATTTAATTGCAAAGACATAATACATTTATAATACAAAATGATTCTGCCATGATTTTGTAAAGAAGTACATTTTATAATAAATGTTAACACTTTGCTAGAAAGCATTGTGTTTTTCAAATGTGTAATCTTCCACCCTAAGAAGCTAGTAAGCTCAAGTGAGTTAATCAAATATGCACTTGAATATAAACACCAACATGCACCTTAATCTTTGCCCTTTGTACCCAACCTTGGAGCTCTCTGCATGCGATGGATTTTTGGTTTTGTTTTGCTTTGTTTGGAAGACAGATGTCTTTTAATTACTTTAAATTAACTTATTATATTAAAAGCAGCAGGTATCGGATCTAATGCTCTGCCGTGTAAAGGGCAGATAACAACGGCAACCAGTGATCATCTTCCCATTGATTGCAATAGATACACCGAGCTGGAGTGCCACATTTGTTTAGTTCATGTTTCCTGTAAGCATGAAGATTGCAGCTAGGCCCCAGGAAATAGAAGAATCCAAATGAAATAAAACCCCAGCAACTGTCAGTGCTCTATTTTATGTTTTATTTTAAAGCTGATTTATGTCTAATACTCTGACAGGCTTCAGAAAGATGGTAATACAGCCCCAATAAGCTGTCTGCCAAATGCAATGGCTCAGCCCAAAGAATGATGGCTCCGAGAA
Organism: Galago senegalensis; assembly: GCA_963575145.1. NCBI lineage: Eukaryota > Metazoa > Chordata > Mammalia > Primates > Galagidae > Galago > Galago senegalensis. Next base: position 23,415 of record CAUYTI010092572.1, on the reverse strand, counting down.
GTGGTTAAACGAGCTCCGCCTGCCCTTTCTCTCTCGTGGGCATCCTGGTGAGGGTGAGGGCTCTGGGGAACCATCTGTGTTTAGTGGGGCAAAGAGGAAAGTGTTGAGAAGGGTGTTACTACTATTCTGAAAACCTAGACAGATTAATTAACAGGTATATCATATGATCCGCTACCTCCTTCTCCCATTTCAACCACTCACACACAGAATGATAATCCACTGCCTAAAACCTGCAGGTAAGATTAGGCCCAGAAGGTTGGGCAGGGGTGTTCTCTGCAGTCTTTTCTCTCCTAATGGTATTTATAAAGACAGACAGAAAAATGATCAAAAAATCCAGGAAGATGGCCCAAATTACGGTCTTACTGCATGAGTTTATGCTTGCAGCCCACAGATCAGGAAGTCCTCTCCAGCTGCCATCAGTGCAGAATTATTCAATGTCAATTCTGTCATCAGAATAATAATGAATATTCATAGTTTACCTTTTTAAAATGCTTACCAACTCTACCTTAAAAACATAAATAACCACAAAACAAAAAGTTAAAAAAAGAAGTGTTTGCCAAATAAAAGGAGAAAAAAAATGGCAGTATTCTCCATTTTATGCTATTTTTCTATAGTTTTTTTTAAAGACTATTATTTTGGAACAGTTTTAGGTTCAAGGCAAGATTGAAAGCAAGATACAGAGGTTTCCCCTGTACCCCCTGACTCTTCTTGCCCCTGCACACGCACAGCCTCCCCTACCAACATCCCCTGTCAGAGTGGTACATTCATTAAAATTAATGAACCCGCATTGCCGCTCCATAACCACCCAAAGACCATAGTGGTCATTAGGCGCCGTACCTTCTGTGGACTTGGACAAATGTCTATTGACATGGTTGGTCAGTACACTAGTACACAGAGTGTTCTCATTGCCCTAAAAACGGTACTGCACCCACTCATCCACTGGTAAAAAGATCCGCGGATCCAAAGATCAGTGCAGTACAAAAGGTTGAAAGCTCAGTGGATCTTTTTACCATCTCCACTGTTCTGCCTTTTTCAGGTCAGACAGTTGGAATCATCATATAGCTTTTTCAGACTGGCTATTTCCAAGTTTTAGCAATTACAAATAAAACTGGTATAAACATCTGTGCACAGGTTTTTGTGTAGACACGAGTTTTCAGCTCCTTTGGATGATAAACACCAGGAAGGTTGACGGCTGGATCCTGCGGCAAGAGTACGTTTAGTTAAGTAAGAAACTACCAGACTGCCTTCCACTGTGGCTGTACCATTTTGCATTCCCACCAGTGGGGAATGAGAGTTCCTGTGGCTCCCCCACTCTCCAGCATTGGATGTTGTCAGTGATCTGGGTTTTAGCCATTCTAATATGTATGTAGTTGTAGCTCGCTACTGTTTTAAATTCCGTTTTCCTGATGACATGTAACGTGGAGCGTCTTTTCACATGCTTATTTGCCATCTGTACATCTTCTTCGGTGTCTATTAAGGTCTTGGCACAATTTTTAGGTGAGTTGTTTATTTTCCTGTTGTTGAGTTTTAAGAGCTCTTTGTGTACTTCAGATAGCAGTCCTTCATCAAATATGTCTTTTACAAATATTTTCTTTCAGTCTGTGGCTTCTCTTTTTATTCTCTCTTTTTTTAATTAAAAAAAAAACCTAGTGCTTGTATTTCTGCATCCCACAAAATAGAAATCTTAACTAGAAAAAATATGAGGAGCTAAGTAAAAAAATTCATAAAATAAAAAGTACACTGGATTATGAATTAAAAGACATATTTATGTGATCTTAGGGAAGCCATTAAACTTCTCTCATCCTCTACTTCCGTGGATAGAGCTGGGACCATCAATATTTGCTCTGCCTCCCGGTAACTTTACTGTGAGGATCAAATATGATGAGGGCAAATATGCTCTATCAATGTAAACTCTCAGAAATTATGATGTCATTAGTACATATTTTTAAAAAATCAGGTACAAAGGAAATGTTATGGAAAGTGAGGCAGACCAACAGAAACACTTCATTCTCTGTCCGGAGTGAGAGACTACATTAAAGCTAGGTTTTCTCCAACTGTTGTCTTTTAATTACTTTCTAGGGCTACACATTTGAGTTTATGCTAAAGAATTGCCTCTTTTATGCAGCTAAAGTAGAACTGAAGACCACTACAGAGAGAATGGGCTGCAGTGCTGACAGGAACATAACAGGAAGGAAGCAGTTTCTAAACTAACTTTCCCCTTGTTCCTAGAAAATAGTCACAACAGGGCAGAAGCAATTACTCGGTGTATTATTCAGAGCATAAATTATGTCCTCCAAAATATAATTAGCCCTTGTATCTGTAACAGATAGCGACATTTTCTGGGTATGTATCTATCAGATTTTCATTTTAATGGTGATGATTCATAATGAAATTACGCACAGTTCCATTCATTAAACCATTCCACGCAGTCTGTGCATGGAAGCTGCAAATTCTGTGTGCTGTGCTTGCTGCGCTGTCACCCAGGCTCCAGTTTTCAACCTCATGTTTGTTAACGCATACAAATTCTTTCCAGAACAAGTTTTCTAATGTGCGTTCAGAGAGCAGATGCTATTGAAATGTTATCAAGTTACAGAGGCACAGCGCATTCCTGCTGAATATGTTGGACAATATAGCTCTGAAATAGCAAGTCAGTCCTTGCCTTCTGCAGGCCCAAACTTCATTCCCCAGGGAGCCATCCAGGAAAGCAATGCTAAAAGTTACTAAATCCAATCCTCAGATCAGCTGCTTTCAAAACAGTACAACAAGATTTTAACAAATTCAGCGTAGGTTTCTCTCTTGTTGAAGGTGTGAGCTCCAAAGACACTTTATTGTCTGAAACTTCCTAACAGAGGGAGAGCTAAAGCAACAGTTGCTGGAATGTGATAAGGAAGCAAAACAACCAGTCCGCTGTTGTCTATTCACACCTCCTCTTCCTCCTTTTCTTTCTTTTCCTTTCTTCTTTCCGATAGTGGCCTCCTCTGTAATCTTCATCTTCCTCGTTCTTCCTGCTCAGTAATAACCAACACTTGGGGGTACTTCTTTTCCCAGGTAGAGAGCTTCACTCCTACCTCATCATGTGCCTCTCACATATGACTGTGCCCTTACAACAGCCACTGTTTTCTTTTCACTTTAATACATGAAGCTCAAACGGCATAACGGAACTGAGTTTGAAAATCAGGCTGCCTTGTTCCAAAGCCTGTGTGCCCTCTTCTGACACCAGTCTATCTCAAGAGACCATTCCCTCCCTCCCTCCCTCCTAAATCTCTTTTCTCTTTTCCTCCTCTTTCCCATCCTTCCTCATTTTCTACTCTTCCTCCATTACCTCAACAAACCATCTCAGGTCCCCATCTGAACATGGCCCCTTTTGGGAGCTGCCTTTATTCTCAGAGAGGTCCAAGCCACCCCGTTTCTGCGCTCCCCCAGGAGCAGAACCTTCCCCAAACATCACCAGCCATCCCTGCCCAAGTCCCACGGTGTAACTTCATCTCAGGATCAACATATTCATTTGTCTCTTGAATTATTAGCAGCTGTTTTCTGAATTAATCACAGGTAGAACTGGTAGAAATACCCCAACCAGGGGTATTTTCCCACTCCTCTGCTTCCCCTCCCTTTCTCTCTCTCCCGCTTTCCAAATCACATATACAGTAGTGTTTAGGTTATAATTTAAGCACTTTCTTACATTTGAAAAAATATTTGAGATACACAATTTATATTACTCTCTTATCATTTTTAAAGACTATCCTAAATACTCTTCCTCTGAAATAATCACTCTTCCATTAAAAATGTTTCCATGATATGCTTGCCAATAAAAACAGGATTTCCATTAATCCTGAAACATTCCTTCCAACAATGTCATTTTGGAATTTTTGTGCTTTCATTTCAGTGGTGTCAATGACTCCAATTACAAACTGTGAAGCTGAGATACTAAAGACAATAATTTTGCATTCCCCGGGCTCCTCACAACTGTGAACATTTTAATTACTCCAGCAAGAAATAGTTTCTCTTGAATGATCATGAGGCTAGTGAAGGTCCTGTATGCTTAACAAAGAAAGAATTTTATTTCTATTTGAAGAAGTGCAAATTTGAAAAAAGTCTTTTCTTTGTCTTATCAACTTAATAGTCACAGAATTATTTTTTGAAATTCAAGTTGCTGTAAATATTTTCTGGCTGTGATTGTACTCCAGGGAAATCACTATACGGACACATAACCAGGATGAAATTTGGTTATGTTTTGTAATATAAGGAGAGTTTTCATTTCATTCCTGAGCAGGAATTGTGGTCAGTCAAGTAACAATTAAAATTTATATACAATCAGAGCATATTCAGACAGACAACCAAGAGCTGAGGAAAAGAAAGGAGAAGGGATCTTTCTTTCCTTGGACAGCTGAGAAATGCAGGTCCCATTCATAACATGAATGGTATGAGCTAATCACTATAGCATTTCTAGATAACAAAATTCTCAGTAATTTAATAGTAATGATTTATAGTTTGTGTATAGTAGTTTTTGTTTGCTTATTTGTTAATCTCTGCTCCTTTTCAATTTTATAGGCCAGTGTGATATATTTTGGTCCATATTACATCTCCTCCTCTCTCTAAAACTCTCTCATGAAGTAGACAGCTCAGTTTCCATAGTAACACTACAAAACTACTGTTTCTGGTGTAACAGGAGGAGAGAAAGAACAGAGGAAGAAAATAACTAAATCTGGGTAGTTGGAGTAAAACTATGTTATCCTGAGCTACCAAGAACTTTCATCTGCTTATGTATTGGGAAGGTCCTTAGGACTTTGTCAGGTAGCATTTCCAGCCAAGTAATACCCTCCTCTCTGGTCAATGGTAAGAAATCCCCTCTTCAACCCTTTAGGATCCTGACTGTGAAGACAGCAACCCATCTCCATCCCTTCCACCAGCTGCTCCTGGGGTGCTCCCCCGTGACAGTAGACAAGGCATTTGGTCCCTTCAGACTGAAACACAGCTTTGTAACTCAGCGTGGAAGAAAGACTTAGGCAATCATCCTCCCATCCAGTCCATTTTATATATAACGGGAAATTTTATGTACGTCTATACCCCAAGTCACACCTCACTACTGATGAGAATTTTTCCTATTTGGATTGACTTTCTTCCCTAACTCTAGAGAACGTTTATTTTTGTTCTCTAAGAAGGGCAGAATTCCCTTGCTGGGAGTGAGAGAATTGTTCAGGGAATCCTGGAGTGTTTATTTCCAAGTTCACTTTCCAGGGAGAAATACCTATTTGCAAAAGGAGTTCTTTCTCCTGTGGTGGAAGAGGATTTGGAAATCCGATCCAGTGCGGTGGGGGCGGGGGGGGGTCCCCCGAAGGGAGTCTGTGAGCCCTCTCTCCCTTTTTAGCAGGAGAATTCGAAAGCAGTGCGAAGCGATGTCGGACCTATCACAGCATTGCTAACAGACAGCCTATTACAGTATTTAATAAAAACAGAAACAGCATGCCTGTCATAGGCTAATCGATCCTGCCTCCTGCACGCTTTAAAAACAGTATGAAGCAGGCTTCTCGGAGCTTCAGAGAACTAATTTCGAGCATGGCTGTCTAGCGTGCCGTCACTCCTATTGTCCTTCCAAACTCTTTCAGACATTTTGAGCAGGGAGTATTAAAGCTATGAGTTAAACGGGGTTGTGACATTAATGGTCCACAAAGGCTTTGGGCACAGGAGGTAATGATGATTACCGGTGGCTCTTTGGAGGACTGCGCTGGATCGCTGTCATGAAACATTAAGCGTGGCTTTTGAGGAAGATGTGACAACTACCAGAGGTAGGATTTGCATGGAAAACAAAGGAATCTGTTGCTGTTTCCGCCGCTGCGCTTTTTGTTTGCCCGGTGCGGCGGAGATGGGAATCGAGGCAGGTGCGGAGCGAGAGGCAGGAAGGGGAGAGGGGAGTGGGAGCCCGGCTGCGGGGCGCGGGGCGCGGGGCGCGGGGAGCGAGCCCGGCGCGGTATTGTTTTATGGCAGAAATGCCTCGAGGACACACTGGCTCCAGGCTCCCAGCCTGCTGAGTGAGCAGTCCCCGCTGCTTCTCCCGGGGAGTAGAAGGCTTAGAGGTCACCAAGAGAACAGTTGGCTTCTTATCTGTGGTGCCAGCCGGGCTGCTGGGAGGGCTGAGTGAAGACTTTGGTGGGTGGGAGGCACAAAGGTCCAAGAAAAATAAAGAAGAGGAAGCGGTCCTTAAGGCTGGAAGCCTGCTAGATAAATATTTTATTTCTACAGTCAATGTGTTCTGATGGCCAGAGGCTAATTTTTATAAGGGGAAATTGAAAAGATCACAGCAGCTTTCCCTCACAAAGAACTATTTCGGATTTAATTTATTTTAAAAGAAAATTGGGCGTCTTCGTCCATTTTGCATATTGAGAGGCTGACCCACACTGTGGGTATTAATGGTTTCGCTAAAGCGGAGCAAGAGTTTTTTAAACTGAAAGAAGGGGCTTTCTCTCTGATCCTGTTCTCGCTTTTGAACAACTGCCCGGGCTGCAGATGGAAATGGTGATTCGTGAGCGGTTATAGACTTGACATTTTGCCTTCCTTTTTTTAAATGAACAGCTTAAAAGCACAATTCTCCTTGAAAAATGAGAGGGGCAGCTGGGTTTCAAAGTCCACTGAGTAGATTTGCGGAGGAACTTACACTGCTTTTACGGGATTGGCATAGCTCAATCAGAGAAGGAAATATCAGGAAATCACAGGCTGAGATTTTTAAAGCAAAGGTGTGATGGTGAGAAGCCAGTGTCTCCCCAACTCGGGCTGGGGTGCGAGTTCCAGTCTTTGTCATTGCCTATGACCCTCAGTGGGGAGTGGCAGGGATGGACTGAGTCAATTTCTCAGGGCTGTGAAATTATTTCCCCAACGCGCTTCCCAAACTCCAGGATGTCAAGATGCTGCTTTACATTTTGAAAACCTCTATGTTCTGAGCATTCATTTGCTTATGATGAATGGCAAAGATCAGGAAATAATTAGAGATTTATAAAAGCATGTCATATTTTTCAAGTGTATCTAAAACTTCCTTATTAATCCAGCATAACCTAGAAATAAAAGTGAAAGACAATTATTGTATGTTCTTTTTCAGCTAAATACTGGAATTAAGGCTGAGTGGGGTTTTTGCTCTTCTCCAATGCAGTAGACTTTGTGCATTTGAGAGCGTCTGTGTATGTACTGCCGTTCTCATACCAAGTTGAGATCCTTGACCCATAGGAGGTGGCATCGGTGTTAAAGTTGAGTGTTTGTTTTTTCTAACAGTGAGATGGATATTATTGAAGCAGCCGAACTCTCTTGCCTGGTCTTTACGTGCCTAGATCACATCTCCATGAAATGACTCTATGGAATTCCTGGTGCATTTGATGACTATGACATAGGTTTCTGTTTCTATAAGATCAGTGGAATGTGTGACCTTGACCTTGTAAAGTCCCATTCTCTAGCCAATTGAGCTCACCAGTCAAGAATCTGTACATACATACAAATCAGGAGCTCTAAGTACACAATCAAAAATACACACATACATTTTATTTAACTGTGGTCAGAAGTTTACAACTAGGTATTATTTTTATTGTTTTTATTAACTTCATTAATTTTAAAAGGACGTTCACTGCCCCTCACTAATATCTGCTGAGCCTCATAACATCAAGTGTTGACTTCAGAGGCAATTCTTGCCATGACGGTTGTCAACAGGAGAAATTATTTTGCAGTAGTCATGTTCATACCGTGAACTAAAATGATTTTTCACAATTTCCACAGATTTATGAGGAGTTCCCATATTAATTCTTGATGTTTTATGTTTCCAGACTGTATACCACAACATGAACAATACAGGGAGAATATGATGGGTGTTTGTTTCTTTGTAAGCTGTGGGGCAAGACAAACCTAGGAAATCAGTCAAAACCATCTACTTTGTATCACAAATTAATTTCCTTGTTTGTTTACATTGGTAGAGATTAGCCCAAACATTTCCAGTTATTCTTCTCTTTTGGTTCTGCTGCATTTAGTGAAGAAAAACAAACAGTTTTGGAACTGCACTGACAGCAGGTCTGGAATCCACCCTGATGTAAAAAACAAGCAAAGCTTAGTTGGTCTTGTTCTCCCAGTCCCGTCGGTGGGTGCAGCCGTCACGTCAGTCCCGGCACATTTAGGATCCAGAGTCTCTCCCGAGTACACACGCAGTCATCCTGCTGCCCTAGTGGCAGGTAGTGGGCCAGGCATGTCTCAATCTTTTCTTTGATTATCTCCTTCCTCTCATCAAAATGTGGTGAAAAATATGTCTTCCAAAAATATTCCTGCTGTTAAGTAAAAACCAGACCAGAATAACATCCAGTACCACCTATCCTGATTTTGTTAATTCACAGATGTATATGAAAAAACTAGAAAAAGTGCACACAAAAAGTTAACGGCATGACAGTGTGGTGTCACCAGTGCATTTTGTTCCCTTTATTCATCTACGTGACTGCTAAATATTTTCCAGAGAGCATGTAGCCATAGTCATGTTATGACTCACATCGTGAAAGTTTACCTATGCTTCCTCTTCCAACCACATCACCACCATTGCCCGTTATTTTACTTTATATCCTGCACTGTGTCTTCACCCCAAATTCCAAAGTCGCTTGCTTGTCTAAGCAGGACTGAAAAAAGGTGCCAGTCCCCACTGGGTGCCCCTTCTTCCTAGGGTTTCTCTATACTTCCTGAAAAACTTCATCTTTTTCTCAGAAACTGACTACTCCTTTTTAACTCTGGTTCCTGAGGAAAGGAGATTTTGTGTATGTGTAATTTCTCTTTATTCTATAAACTGAGACTTTTCACTTTCCTTTGCTGGTTCCTATTATCTCCTAATAGTTTGTATTGGAATGTTCCAAGGCTCAACTATAAATCTCTTCTTTATCTACACCTAGTTCCTAAATGAGTCCAATCCAGTCTCAAGACCTTGGACAGTGTCCACACACAGGCAGCTCACAGATGAGCGTTCCCTGCAACCTCCACACTCACCCCCAACGACCTACATGCCATGTCTATGCCACTGTCTCACTGGCAAATTTCTGAATTTCCACATAAAATGTCCCCTCCCATATTTTTCTCCATGTATATAAATGGAAACGCTTTCATTCCACTTTCCTGGAAGAAAAATCTTGGGATTCTCCTTGACCTCCACCTTCCTTCACACCCTGCAGAAAGTCCTAGTGCCGCCACCTTCAAACTATATCTAGAATGAAGTTATTTCTTATTATTTCTGCTCCTACCTCTCTGGCCAAGTCATCAGCTCTCAGATTATGGTGTTTTGTTGTTGTTGTTGTTGGTGTTTTGTTGTTTTTTTTCCCCACAGTGTGTCTCTTGCGTCTGCTGTTTCCTGCTCACACATGCACATTCTGTTCTGTACCCAACACGGGTGGTCATTTTTATACTGAAATTAAATCAATGCTGTCCCATCTGACTGCAGATGAAAGTCAAAGTCTGACGGTGGCCCCAGGCCCTTTCACTACAGCCATGCTGGCCTCTTAGGCTGACCTCAAACTGGCCAACAACAATCCAATTTCAAGGCCTTGAACTTTGCTATGCCTGCTACTAAAAATGTCTTCTCCTAGACAGCCACTCTACTCAGTTCCTCACTTTTTTTTTTTCGAGACAAAGTATCACCATGTCACCCTGGGTAGAATTCCATGGTGTCATCATAGCTCACAGCAACTTCAAACTCTTGGGCTCGGGTGATCCAACTGCTTTGGCTTCAAAGAGTGCTGGAATTACAGATGTAAGCATTGCATCCAGCCTGGTCTGGTCCTCATTTTTTCTTTTTCTTTTTTTTTTTTGAGGCATAGGATCACTATGTCACCCTGGGTAGAGTGCCATGGCATCAGAGCTCACAGCAACCTCAAATTCTTGGGCTTAAGTGATTCTCTTGCCTCAGCCTTCCTAGTAGCTGGGACTACAGGTACCTGCCACAACACCCAGGTATTTTTTTTTCCCTTTGGTCACAGTTGTCATTATTGTTTAGCAGGCCCGGGTCGGGCTCAAACCTGCCAGCCTTGGTGTATGTGGTCAGCACCCTACTCACTGAGCTACAGGTCCCTCAGTTTTTCAGGCCTCTGCCAAATGTCACCTTATCAGATAAGACTTCCCCACAACCACCTTTCAAATCACACCTCCTGTACACATCTTACTTTTTGTCAATGCCTCTTTTCCTCCATAGCAAACCAAATGTTATTGCTAATGGACCTGGATACATTCTACATTCTTATTGTCTTTCTCCCTCCTGCTAAAATGTAAACTCTTTTATTATTATTATTATTGTTCCAGGTTAATGTAAGGGTGCAAACAACCAGATCACATATTTGAATTTGTTAGGTAAAGTCCTTGTTGTACTTGTGTCCATCACCCAAAATGTGTGCCATACAATCCTACACTGTGTCCATTAGGTGGGAGCACCCCAACCCCTCCCAGCCCTCTCCCCCTGCTTTCCCTCCCCCCAATTTGAATTGAATTGTTGAGTATATTGGATATTTGCTTTTCCATTCTTGTGATACTTTACTAAAAACAATGTATTTCAACTCCATCCATGTTAATACAAAAGATGTAAAGTCACCATCTTTTTATGGCTGAGTAGTATTCCATGGTGGTGAAGAAGGAAGGGATGGCAAAACCAGGTTAAAAGGTACAGGTGGGGTCTATGCCTTTGTAAGGATACAAGCCCCAGTAGCAATAGTAATCCACCAATACTAATCAATAATGGTAGTATTCATTTATATTCTGTCAGTGTCAGTACAATCCCACGGTCTGTTTAACACTGACCTGTCTTCTATTCATAAATTATATATTTTCAAACAATTAAAGGAATCCTAGTGTCCAAATTGAATATAAACAATAATGTCTGATACCTTGAGTGGAAGCATGATGTGAAAAGGGCACAGTGGCTGAGATAAGCATAAGCTTTAAAAGAAAATAAACTAGGTTTGCCTCTAGCCTTCTCCACTCCATAGCTATGTCTTCTTGGGCAAGTTTCAAAATCTAACTAAGCCTCCGTTTTCTCCTTGGTGACTGGGGATAGTAGTATCTGCGTCTTCAGGTTGAAGATGAGTTGTGATAATGTACACCACTTTCCCTTAAAATGCCCAGCTGAGAGGAGAAACTTAAAAAGTAATAGTTTCCTCATTTTTAATGTCATTTCATCCTCACAGCATGCCTCAGCTGGAGATATCCTTTCCATTGAACAGATAAAAAAACTAAGAAGTAGGGAAGTTAACCAAATCGCTCAAGGTCAAAGAGCTAGTAAGCTATGAAAATTTACTCTCCTTTCCACCCTAGAAACGCCTGATAAACAGAACGTTAGATCAGCCATCTTTACTGTGTTTGGTGACCAAAGACTGACAGTGATTAGAGGGATTTTTTCAAAGAGAGAATCTAAGAAAATATTTTCTTTCCCTTGTGATCAATACAGATGTCTTAGGTATCCTTCCCTAAACAAAAAATTAGACTCAAATGCCTGTGAAACAGTCTGAATGAATGAATACAAATTCACCAGCTAAGAGACTGTAGTCCCCAGGCAGGCAGAATAGCAGAGCATTAGGAACCAGCTTCACGGCCCTAAATACCCTGGTCTGCAACCCATTCCTGCCTCCTGCCTGAGCCTCCCTTTCTCAGCAGAAATGTAGATAGAAATAATAGATCATCCATAAAGATATGAAGATTAAGTCAAATAATCTATGCCTAGCTGTTAGCACCAGGCTCAGCACCAATTACATGCATGATATGTATTGCCCATTTATATTAAACTATTATCAAGATGAAACTGTAAGCATTAATTATACATATTATGACACAGAGATCTGGTTTAGAGGCCTCCTTAGTTTTTATTTCTTGTTATTACATGTCTGCAAATTCATTCAGTAGATACCTTGAAGAGCCATTAGCATCAATCCACCATCTAGGAGTTCAAGGCTTTGGAGCCAGAAACCTATTTTCCTGAAATGTGTGACATACGCTCACTTCTTATTAGACCCAAAATGAAAGAAGCAATTCTGAAAAAATCAAAGAATATGTCTGAGATGCCAAACCCAATTTCACAGATTCACGCACCTGAGACAGGGCTTCCCCCAGCGCCGTCCCTGGGCTTTGTCGGGCTCCAACTTCAGCACTTCCCGTCTGCCTGCGGCTGCCCCAGCTGAGACCCTTAGGCAGTACCAGGTAAATGTGAGATCAGACTCAGTGCTGACTTCAGAATGCCAATGTGCGTGAGTCCACAGCACCATTCTAGTTTTAGCATTACTAATTTGGGGATGCAAAGAGTGTCTCATTTAATTGCTCAGTAAAAAAAATCAGCATTTCCAATTAAACTATCAGGAAAATCTCAAAGACAGATATCTTTACCCTATAGATTCAATTTTCCTCTCCTTCAATCAATTCTGAACTTCATCCTATGCCAAATAACTTCTCCAATTTCAGATTCCTAAAGCTTGGGTTATGCAGGTAATGCTTGTATTTCTGTGATGTTCCTTTTGATAGTGAGTTTCTCAGTCAGTCTGTAAGTGTAACTGGTCCCAACAGTGTTTATTATCTTTCTCCGAGAGTGTGGATGTGCCTTTGTATGACAATGTCACAGGTTTTTAAGGGTTTTTTTTTTTAATATTTACAAGATGATGTTTCTTTTTGTTCCCAGAATATCCTGTGCATCACTCCACCATGGTCCTTGTTACACTGCACTGTAATTTGGCCCCTTACCCCTTTAAACTGTAAGTCTCTGAAAGGGTAAGGGCTGGTCACAGTCATCACAGTGTTTCAATGGCTTGCAGAGTTCCTGGCAGCACTTAGCCCGCAAAAGTATTTCTTGAATGAATGAATCAATGGTATCTATATGGGATTTCTCAGAGTTCAATTTGACCTTAGGAGAATGAACAACCATGTGAACAAATAAATCAGACACCTCAGAAACACAGTGCTGCCTGGCACTGCTTTATACCAACAAGGACCTGGCTCTGCCTCGGGCTTACCAACCTCTCGTTCACCTGTCCTCCCACCTCCTCTCTTTATATTCCCGCGTCCATGTCAGATGTTCTTTTTGACTGTTTCTCCCTCTCTCCCTTTCTGCTGTCCAGCCGTTTCACTATCTCTACCTTTCTGAAGTGCATGGCGGGACCGTCCATTGGAAGCTGACTCTGAGTTTGACAGTTCAGACAGCAAACACCCAAACCCCTTCCTCATCAAAGGCAGGGTGACAGATGAGCCTGGGTGAGAATTTCAGCTCAGGGGGAGGGGAGAGAATAAACTTGCTGTCAAATGTCCAGCCTGCTGACTTCTTAGGAAAGAAAGAGAAGACGCTTGTAATATTGGACAGCAGAGCTTCCGTTTACCTTCGCCAGCATTCGTACTAAATGGGGAAAATGTCAGATGAATCCCACATGCAAATTTCTTGTCATCTTGGTGTTTTCCTGAGTGTAAAATTAAAACTCCAAAAGATTCTGGACATGGGAGCTCATTTTCAGTTTTCAATAAATGTATTCAGTGAGTAAAAAAGAACCAGGCAAGCAGTAAGATACATAACCAAAATTTTAAAGTATAATGTTAACCAGCCAGATAGTTAGGTTACAAACTAATGAAGGCAGACACTATGTTTTTATAAATCTCAGGTGAATAGAACTATGTTTTTATGTGATTTTTTAAAAATAATTTTTGATTAACATATAGACTCTCCTTTTACCCTCTCTTCTGAAGTAAAGCCATATTAGAGAAATTAAGTCTTTATTCATCAGGTTGCTTGACTGAGGATTTAGGATTCTAGAAATGATGCAAATTTTAATTCCACTGAATCCGTCGGAACTCTGTGGTGTAGATACAGAACCAGTCCTCACAGAATTCTTACAAAGGAGGAGTCGATCTGAAAATTTCTCAAAATAAAGCCCAGGACACCGAGTGCATCTGGAAATTCCACTGGGCTCTGTGACATAGTTCAGGACTTTATAAACCACAAGTTTGGTTTTATCAGACTTTCTAAGTCTTTTTTCTTTTTCATTAAAATCTTCACTGGAAACCTGGTAAAGGTCAAGCAGCTGACTCCATAACTCATCCACAAAAGTAAAGTATCTTTCAAAAGGAAACTCTCAGAAAGTTAAAAATAGCCAGCAATTCAAATGCAAATCCAGACTCTGCTCTGCTTTGCATCAGATGCACAGAATTGCTGTGGACAAGCTGCTGGGTAAGGCACTTGATGAGGAGGGGGAGAGGCAGTTGGTGAGGACAGTTCACAAAGGGCTTCATTCACTTTTGCATAAGCATCTGAACATTTCAGACCATCTGAAGAATGTATGGGTCCATCAAACGGCTAAACCTTCAGCAGAGACATTGTATTTCTGTAGTGATTCTAGGACTACTGAATGGCTGTTGATGTGTTGTTGTTTTTTCCTGGTATATTCCAAATGAAGAAATTAGCAGAGGAGAGAAAAACTGGGGTCTATGTACACCATGGGGTACTATTCAGCCATAAGAGAGGATGGAGACTTTACATCTTTTGTGTTTACTTATACGGAGCTGAAACACACTCTTCTTAAGTATCCTTAAGTATCACAAGAATGGAAAAACAAGCATCCGATGTACTCAATACTAATGTAAAACCAACATATAAGCAACCACAATCCCACAGGACAGAAACAACCCCAGTGCAGTCTAGCAAGGGGGAGGGGGAATGGAGAGGAGGGAGGGTGACCGGCGGGCTCTCACCTAATGTGCACAGTGTGAGGGTGTCAGCAAGCCTCCTGGGTGAAAGGCTCAACTATAACTCGAATTTTACCTTAGAAATGAAAGTAATGTAACCTAAACACTTGTACCCCTCATATTAATCTGAAAGAAAAAGAATAATGGCCAATACTTAAGAATAAGTTTTCAGAACAATAGTCTGGTATAAATCACTTCATCATAAGCATCAATTTCTCCTTCTCCAGAGTTATATGTAATGGTCCAGATGATCTGTAAGTGTTTGTAATTCTGAGAACCCTAAACATAACTCAAATGGGTTATATATTGCAAAAACTTGAGGAAAACAGCCAAGCAATCTAATGCAAGCATATTATATATTATAATTTGGATGGTGTGTCTACAAGCCAGAGATATGTCTTTGAAATCTAATGATGTAGTTATATTATAGAAATGAATGAGTTTGTGCTTTAGGCTTCATAAAGTTTTATACTAAAAAAAAAATTTAAAAACCAAGAATGCTGATGAATTTATTCTAGAAATGAATGCAGATGAATTTATTCAAAAGAGGAATTATAACTTTATAGTATCTCTGTCTCTACTCTGGTTTTAAAGCCGTGTTCTAGTTCACATTAGAGAACATAATATTTGAGATTTATTGCATGTAATAATTGCTGCAAGACCTTGTGGCAGAAATTCAGCGCAGATGTTAGGTGGATTGGGACCTGGTGCTATCTATAGAATGCCGTTACCTCTGCTTTGGCTCCTAATAAATGCTTGGGCAATTCACTGCACAGGGGTGAAAGTGAGCACAGGCAACAGCCCTCAGAGTTGTCAGGGCAAGAAAGGCTGACGATCTGGGAGCGTCGTAGCTGCTGATGGTCTGAGATGGCGTCGTAGCTGCTGATGGTCTGAGATGGCGTCCAGCACAGGAAGTCCCAGAAACTGACAGCCAGACATCAGAGAGAGAAAGGTAACTTCTAGACTTTTATGTAACAAGGAACAACTTCAACAAAGCTTTTGCTCAGGAACCAGATAGGTATGAGCAATTTGTTAGGAGGAAGTCATTTGCAAAGGCGACAGATTTTGTGATTCTGTGCTATCGATATGCTTTAATAATAGATTTTATACGCCAGAAGAGAGGACCCTCGCTGAACTTTACCCTGACATCAAGAGTTTACAAATTTTTTATCATTCTCAGTTTAACCTACCTCCTTGTGTTACCTAATTTTTCTCACAAATAAATCACTTTTCGATGCTCGCTTTTAAGAGCCTTGAACACCAATGAGCTATTCTTCCAGCTAAAGACTCAGAAATGCCAAACAAATTGATTAGTACATGGTAAGGCAACAAAAATAGAGATTTATATTGCAAAGGCTTCCCAAATCATTTGTATATTTTTTTCTTATAGCGGTCTCATAATAAAATTATGAGAGGATTATTCATGTTTTACAGAGAAAAAACTGAGGTTCAGAGATTTTAAATAGCTTGGCTGAGGTCAACAGCTACTACCTAAAAGATAGAGCTCATGTTTCATCTGTATTCTCCTAATTTTAAACTTCAAGCTCTGTCATGTCACCTTTCCCCTTCAAAGCACCTGCAATTTCCTAACTGAAGCAAAGAGAGAAAGTCACCATTCGCCTGGCACCTGACGTATTAAGTGCTATGCTGGGTAATTTGCATGTTTAATGATTTATCCTCACAACCCTAAGAAGGGGATGTATATCTCTTTTCGACAGATGTGCTAACTTTACTCTAAAAGATACTCTAAAAGGCTTCTTATGTACGACATTACTAACAAGACGATGAACCGGAATCCAACTCCAGGGCCAGATAAAATTTATCATGTTATTAGGGGATTGGAAGTAACGCTACATTCAAAATTAAAGTCTATCATTCTACTGAACCCTTTAGGTGGAAAAATAGTTTGTCTCTGGAGAAGAGAAAGCCTAAGGAGGTTCCAGGCTTAATTTATGTTAGTTTCCTTTGACTTCAAAAAAACAAAACAAAAACTGTAGTAGAGAAATAAGAGACAGAGAGAGAGAGAGAGAGAGGCAATTTAACATGAGGAAGGCTCAGCAGCATGAGAAGGAACAGCGTAACTTTCAACGGTCATTGCAAATATCTAGAGAAAAGTCAGATTGTATTTAGTAGAATAAGAAATAAACTAGCTTCTGATAGACAAGAGACAAGTTACTTTATTTTCCTGGATAAATGTCCTCACTTGGCATAGCAAAGATTTTTTTTTGTCCCAAATAATTGGAAAGGTGGGTATGTTTTCTGCTAGATTTGACCTGTCTCCCATTCATTCTGCATATTGTAAATAAAACTAAGAGGAGCCATTTGTATATATTTTTTGCTATATCTGAAATAATCTTGTAGTAGTGGGGTTATCCCTAATGGTAGTACGCTTAGTGTTTATAACTAATTTACTCTGAATGGTGGCTACCACTGCTGTGATATCTAGGGAAGCTCCTCTGTTATAGAAAATATCCAAAATACATGGACATTGTTTCAGACCACAGAGTTTGGTTCTGTATATTAACCGCAAAGCTATTCATTGTAAAATGTCTGGATTTAAAAAAATAAATAAATAAGGACTGGGCAGAGTGGCCCACACCTGAAATCCCAGCACTCTGGGAGGCACAAGTAGACAGGACACTTGAGGTCAGGAGTTTGAGACTAGCCCAAACAGAATAAGAGCCCATCTCTACTAAAAATAGAAAAATTAGCCAGGTATTGTAGTGGGCACCTGTAGTCTCAGCTACTCAGGAGGCTGAGGCAAGAGGATTGCTTGACCCCAGGAGTTAGAGGTTGCAGTGAGCTAGACTGGGGCCATGGCAATCTACCCAGGTGACAGAGTGAGACTCTGTCTCAAAAAAATAAAAAATTGGCTCGGCATCTGTGGCTCAAGCGGCTAAGGTGCCAGCCACATACACCTAAGGTGGTGGGTTTGAATCCAGCCCGGGCCAGCAAAACAACAATGATGGCTGCAACCAAAAAAAATAGCCGGGCATTGTGGTGGGCGCCTGTGGTCCCAGCTACTTGGGAGGCTGAGGTAGGAGACTCGCTTGAGCCCAGGAGTTGGAGGTTGCTGTGAGCAGTGAAGCCATGGCACTCTACCCAGGGAGATAGCTTGAGGCTCTGTCTCCAAAAATAAATAAATAAATAAATAAATAAGTATGAAAGGATTGAGCCTGGAACAATCTACAAAACCCAGATGTGATGCCTTCTCATTTCAAGCTCAAAAAACATTTGTCTTTCTTTTTGATAAATTCTCCTCTCCCTTCGGGACTCCCTGCAGCTCTGTGGAATCCTGGTGCAGACCTGCCTTTGTCTGAAGATCCTTGATTCCCCTTGTTTCTTCCTCCATCAGGTCTATTAAATGCAGCTAAGTTATAAAATCCACGTGAAATCTTTACTTAGCCTTCCTCATTCAAAGCTAATTGATGCTTTTCTCTTCCATCATAAGCAAACATTTAATAAACATGTTGGTGAAATAACCCACGCCAATGTCTCCCTGTCTACCTGTACCTGAACATGTAAGTATGAGGTCAGCACCTGTAGACTATGGTGACCTCAATTTATGTTGAAATTTCACATCTTGTTATTATTGTTTTGTTGTTGACACAGAGTCCCACCCTATGCCCTGAGCAGAGTGCAATGGCATCATTGCTCACTGCAACCTCAGACTCAGGCTGTGGGCATCCTGCTGCCTCAGCCTCCCGAAGCCGCTGGGATTACAGGCACTCTCCCCTGTGCCCACCTGGGTTTTTCATTTTTTTCATGTGCCAGGCTCTCACTCTCACTCAGACAAGTCACAAACTCCTGAGTTTAAGCAATCCTCCCACCTTAGCCTCCCACCTCAGCCTCCCACCTCAGCCTCCCACAGTGTGGGGATTAGAGGTATGAGCCACTGCACGCAGTGAAATTTCACATAGTAACACATACTGTGCCTTGATAGGGGTTCATTTCATGGATTAGTATTAGTGTAATATTAACAACAATTAGCAAGTGTGAGGTATAACTTCACATATTAATGCTCATAGCCTAACATAAACATCTGGTTATATGGTTTATATGAATGTTCCCATATTCAGCTTAATATGAAGACCCCCTCTACCAACACAGAATCTATGCTAAATATTGTTACCTACTATATGTCACATAATTAACTCAAGATATCCATCAATCATGCTGCATTTGCAATCACCTTCCTTCCCTTCACTGTGAAGCCGATTCTCCTCCCAGCTCTGGGATGCCCATGAAACACTTCTCAGCAGGTGCTGCTGGCCTGCAAGGCCATGGCCAGGTGTTTCAGCACCAGTGTCACAGGGTCCTCACAAAGTTGTTTGGTAAAGTGTAGACTACAATCATACAGTATCTGGTCTTTCGTCTTCTTCAGAAATACATCATGAGAATACATGAGATCATTTAGGAGAAGTGCTTTGAGATCTGAGGATGATTCAGGTGACTGTGGTTTTTAGTATTATTAATAAATGCTACCTTAAAGTTGGCCTGGACGTAAGGTCTGTGCTTTACTACCATATTACTGTATATGTGCCCACAGATTCTGCAATGTTCGTTGCAGTTTGCTTCCAGGCTACCAAGATATGGTAATATCTCTCATTTCCTTGAATGTGAAGCTGGGAAATTGCTTCCCTTTCTGTTTGTAGTGTAAACAATTTGCTTTTTAAACAAAGGACATTTTTCATAGTTGACATATTGTAATTTCCAATAGAAATGTAAGCTAAATTGATGAATTCATTAGGCAGCGTAGAGTAAGGTGATACTCATTTATTTTCAAGGGATGAATGCTACATGAGTGCCTAGTTTGTTTTTATTTTAATTGTTTTCTTTCTGCACAAAAGAACAAAGAAATCTCAAATTTCCAAAGAGGGAAACAATAGGTGAATAGAAGCTTAGGAATGGAGAAAAATAAAAACCTGCTGCCTAAAAGATTGTATTAATTTAAAGGCTATCATCCCTTATTCTGCAGGTGGCGAAGCCAGAATCTTTTCTGCCCTGAGCATTTTCATAGTCCTGTGTTCTTAGATTAACTCTTTTACTTCCTCAGTTGCCTAAACTCTACAGAGGGGCACCAGTCAGGGCTGCTGAGTCTCAGAGCATAAATGACACAAACAGCAGGACATCTGAGGCATTGCTCAGTCTCACGACCACTCAATTCCTCTTCCCCTTTCATGGTCTCCTTCCTCATTCTTACTGGTTCAGTTTTATCTGTCACAGAACAGCCTGTCTTCTAGAACACAAATGTCCTTCTTTACCCCTGAACCGTACCCTACCCGAGGCAGAACTTTCTCCCAAAGGACAAGTTAAGGACCCTGTTTAACATTTGACATTTCTAGACTGAAAGAAAATAGAAACTTTTTCTCCATTCCTAGATTTTCCCTATGAAGAAACAGGCTGAGTTCCTCAAAGTGTCACAATGTGTTTTTGTTTGAAATGTTAATGCTTTAAACAAAAAACTGTAACCCACCAAAAGAGTATCAGAGACAAAATTTATGCAAAAGAACAAAACCATTAAAAAGTCCTAATATAATCCTTACATAGACATAAATTTCTCTGAATTCAAATATATATTGAATTCATATATATTTATATATATACATATATTCCAATGACAGTGCCTCGAATATTATACACTGAGATGCATTATCTTTATGAATAGTTAAAATGAGAATACCATTTTCATGTCTATGTTCTAACTGCACTCTTGAGGTAATGTGTTCATATTATTAGAGTTGAAGGCACTAAATTCATATCCACATTACTTTACTAAAAAATGTATGAAGTTTGCCAAAATCAGTTTTAAGAAAATGAACCTAAAAGTAGAGATATTTGTAGTATCTGTTTTGAAATATTTGGCACAAAAATACAGAAAGACCATACGTGTTTTGTTAAAGGGAGGAGTATGTTTAAATCGTGTGGGTAATTTATTATTAATAAGAAAAGGAATTGATTTCCCTTTACTCTTGAGATACTTTTTGGAAAATCTTCTCACCCAGGAAACCATCAAGTATTTTAAACCGCTACTATCTTATAGTGCAAGGTTTCCAAATCTTGGGATTTATTTTTTTGACTTACTCTGTATCACCGGTTCAGGCAGGTGCTCATAGAAACATTTCAAATCCTGAGCTGCGATGGTTGAGGACTTCATATTGGAAATGAGCTATGTTCTGCTGAGACGGAATTTGAGGGTAATGTTTCTTCAAATCTCCTTATACTAAGAACAGTTCTAGATTGAGGGCAGAGGATGTTAGTACCTGCTGACATATGCCTCAAATGTACAAGTTCTTTAGATTTACTGCTGAATCTTTAGTATATCTGCGTATGAATCCATGGTTATTAGAATAGAAACACACACATATCTAAAAACACACTGATACATATTTATCTGCATTTGAATATTTGCTACTATATGGCAATGCTTTCATCTACAATTGGACTTTGACCCAAACACAGTAAAATTTGTGTTTTTAGTAAGAATTTTTAAAGAAATGTCCTATGTGATAGGACCATTTCTATGGTGATGTAGGCTTTTTTTTTTTTTTCTCAAAAATCTAGGGAGTGACACTGGCATTTTTGTTTGTATGAATGTCACTAGGGAGTATAGTCAGTGAAACCAATATACTTGTTTCTCCCACAACATGGAAAGCCTGGTGTTCTTACAGATTGAAAAACACGGAAAGAAAAAGTAAAAAACCTAATTTCCACCTTAGAATAAAAAACATATTTAGTTAGGGACGTATTGGTATAGGTTAAAACAAGTAGGAGCAACTGGGTACCAGATAAATTAAAGAGAGAGCACAGAGGTGAGAGCTTCAGTGATGTTGGTTGGTGCAGGGCTCAGACCTGTAATCCCAGCACTCCGGGAGGCCGAGGTGGGTGGACGGCCTGACCTCCGGAGTTTGAGATCAGCCTGAGCAAGAGTGAGACCCCCATGTCTACTAAAAATAGAAAAACTAAAACAAAACAAACAAAAAAATAGAAAAACTAGCTGGGTGTTGTGGTGGGCACTTATAATCTCATCTACTTGGAAAGCTGAGGTAAGAGTCTCTGGAACTCGAGAGTTTGAGGGTTCTGTGAAGGGGCATAGGCTGTGATCCAGTGTCACTGTCCGCAGGGCAACAGAATGAGACTGTCTCAAAACAGACAGACAAATAATGTCTTTGAAGATGGTGCATTAGCTGGACCCTGAAGGACATTTAGATATAAATTGTTAAGAAGTATTTCAGGAGAAGGAACATTAAGGAGACAATGTAAGAAAGAAAAATTATATGTAGAGGGTATGGTGAAAATACAAGCCTGACTGTCACTGTGTCTATATTCAAAAATAAGGGCTCATTCCAGCTCTGATGGGGAAATTAGATGAGATGGCGGAGAGTCCTGAAAAGTAGACAGAAGAGTTTGCAAGTGGTACAGTGGGCGACAGGGTGCCACTGAGCGCTGCTGAGGGGTACCATGGGCGATGGGGTGCCACTGAGCGCTGCTGAGGGGTACGGTGGGCGATGGGGTGCCACTGAGCGCTGCTGAGGGGTACGGTGGGCGATGGGGTGCCACTGAGCGCTGCTGAGGGGTACAGTGGGCGACGGGGTGCCACTGAGGGGTACAGTGACGGGGTGCCACTGAGCGCTGCTGAGGGGTTAGGTAGGCGACGGGGTGCCGCTGAGCACTGCTGAGGGGTACGGTGGGCAACGGGGTGCCACTGAGCACTGCTGAGGGGTACGGTGGGCGACGGGGTGCCACTGGGCGCTGCTGAGGGGTACGGTGGGCGACGGGGTGCCACTGAGCGCTGCTGAGGGGTACAGTGGGCGACGGGGTGCCACTGAGGGGTTCGGTGGGCGACGGGGTGCCGCTGAGCGCTGCTGAGGGGTTCGGTGGGCGACAGGGTGCCGCTGAGCACTGCTGAGGGGTACGGTGGGCAACGGGGTGCTACTGAGCGCTGCTGAGGGGTACGGTGGGTGACAGGGTGCTGCTGAGGGGTACGGTGGGCAACGGGGTGCCACTGAGCGCTGTTGAGGGGTATGGTGGCGACGGGGTGCCGCTGAGCGCTGCTGAGGGGTACGGTGGGTGACAGGGTGCTACTGAGCACTGCTGAGGGATACGGTGGGCGACGGGGTGCTATTGAGTGCTGCTGAGGGATACAGTGGGTGACGGGGTGCTACTGAGGGGTACGGTGGGCGACAGGGTGCTACTGAGCACTGCTGAGGGATACGGTGGGTGATGGGGTGCTACTGAAGGGTACGGTGGGCGACGGGGTGCCGCTGAGCGCTGCTGAGGGGTACGGTGGGCGACGGGGTGCTACTGAGCACTGCTGAGGGATACGGTGGGCGACGGGGTGCTATTGAGTGCTGCTGAGGGGTACGGTGGGCGACGGGGTGCCACTGAGCGCTGCTGAGGGGTACGGTGGGCGACGGGGTGCTACTGAGCACTGCTGAGGGATACGGTGGGCGACGGGGTGCTATTGAGAGCTGCTGAGGGGTACGTTGGGCGACGGGGTGCTATTGAGTGCTGCTGAGGGGTACGGTGGGCGACGGGGTGCTATTGAGAGCTGCTGAGGGGTACGGTGGGCGACGGGGTGCTATTGAGTGCTGCTGAGGGGTACGGTGGGCGACGGGGTGCCACTGAGCGCTGCTGAGGGGTACGGTGGGCGACGGGGTGCTACTGTGCGCTGCGGAGGGATACGGTGGGCGACGGGGTGCTGTTGAGAGCGGCGGG
>CAUYTI010092571.1:0-11042 GCA_963575145.1 Galago senegalensis | reverse complement strand
TACATGGGGTTTCAGACCGTCAGGAAGTCTTACTAATGGAATGTGCAGCTTAACTACCGTCCATGGTGCAGAAAGGAGACCAGATCTCTTTACCTGAATGATCCTGCTGGTGAACCCCGTCTTCCTACCCTACATGACCCTCCAGAAACTGTAGTTTTCATTTCAACCTCAAGGGCTTTTATTTTCTTTTTTTTTTTTTTTTTTTTTAGAAAGAGCCTCAAGCTGTCCCCCTGGGTAGAGTGCTGTGGCATTACAGCTCACAGCAACCTCCAACTCCTGGGCTCAAGCGAGTCTCTTGCCTCCACCTCCCAAGTAGCTGGGACCACAGGCGCCCGCCACAACACCCGGCTATGTTTTGGGTTGCAGGCGTCATTGTTGTTTGGCGGGTCCGGGCTGGGGATTCGAACTCACCACCTTAGGTGTCCGTGGCTGGCGCCTTAGCCCGTTGAGCTATAGGTGCCGAGCCAATTAGCAATATTAAAATAATAAATCATGACCACGTAGGGTCTATTCCAGAAATGCAAGGTTGGCTTAATATTTGATAAAGTAATATACCATATTGATAAAAACAGAGGGAAAGTATGCAATGCAAAAGATGTAAAAATAAAAAACCACTGAATAAAATACACCTGACTTCTGGTTCCATACCAAACAAAGTACTATTTTTTCCAGTTCTTCAAAATATGATGTTAGTATTTTGATGGGGATTGCATTGAATCTGTAGATTGTTCTGGGTAGAACAGACATTTTGACAATGTTGATTCTTCTCAGCCAGGAGCATGGTATGTTTTTCCTCTGGTTAGTGTCTTCTACAATTTCTGTTCTTAGGGTTTCAGAATTCTCTTTGAAAAAAATCTTTCACCTCTTTTGTTAGGTTTATTCCTAAGTATTTCATTTTCTTTGAAACTACTGTGAAGGGAACTGTGTCTGATTTGCTTCTTAATTTGGCTGTTACTGATGTATACAAAGGCTACTGATTTACAGATATTGATTTTATACCCTGAGACATTACTGTATTTCTTGATGACTTCCAGGAGTTTTGTGATTGAATCTCTGGGGTTTTCTAAGTATAAGATCATATCATCAGCAAAGAGGGACAGTTTGACCTCCTCTGCTCCCATTTGGATGCCTTTTATATCCTTCTCTTGCCTGACTGCATTGGCTAGAACTTCCAGCGCTATGTTGAATAGTAGTGATAACAGAGGACAACCTTGTCTGGTTCCAGTTTTAAGTAAAAAAGGTTTCAGTTTTATACCTTTAGTAGGATGTTAGCTGTGGGTTTGTCATAACTGTCAATCAGTTTAAGAAATGTATACCTAAGGCTATTCTTAGCAATATAAAACAAAGTTGGAGGCATCACCCCCAGATTTCAGGCTATATCACAAGTCCACAGTAATCTAAACAGCATGGTATTGGCACAAAAATAAGAGACATAGACAGATGGAACAGAATAGAAAACAAAGAGATGAAACCAGTCTGTACTTGCCATCTGATCTTTTTTAAACCAAACAAAAGCATACACTGGGGAAAAGAATCCCTGTTCAACAAATGGTGCTGGGAGAACTGGATAACCACACACAAAATGAAACTCAACTCACACCTTTCACCCCTTACAAAAATAGACTCAAGATGGATGAAGAGACTTAAATCTAAGACACGAAATGATAAAAATCTTAAAAGAATGTGTAGTGAAAACTCTTGATGATGTTGGACTGGGTAAAGATTTTATGACAAAGATTTCAGTAGCCATCGCAACAACAAAAATTAACAAATGGGACTTAATTAAGCTGAAAAGCTTCTGCACAGCTAAGAACACAAGAAAAGCTAAAAGACAATCTTCAGGATGGGAAAAGATATTTGCAGGATATCAATCTGACAAATGTTGATACCTAGAACTTACAGAGAACTCAAATTAATCAACAACAGAAAAAAAATAAACGATCCCATCTACCTCTGGGCAAGAGATATGAATAGAACCTTCTCTGACGAACACAGACAAATGGCTAACAAACATCTGAAAAATGTTCATTGTGCCTGATCATCAGACAAATGCAAATCAAAACCACCCTGAGATATTACCTTAGCCCAGTGAGAATGGTCCACATCCCAAAGTCTCAAAGTGCAGATCTAGTGTGAATGTGGAGAGAAGGGAACACTTTTACACTGCTGGAGGGACTGCAAAGTAATAAAACTTTTTGGAAGGAAGTATGGAGAATCCTCAAAGAACTCAAATTAGACCTCCCATTTGATCCTGTAATCCCATTACTAGGCATCTAACCAGAGGGAGGAAAAATCCTTTTACCATAAGGACACTTGCACTAGACTGTTTATTGCAGCTCAATTTACGATCACCAAAACATGAAAACAGCCTAAATGCCCACCAACCCAGGAATGGATTAACAAGCTGTGGTATATGTATGCCATGGGATACTATTCAGCCACTAAAAAAGATGGAGACTTTACATCCTTTATATTACCCAGGAACACATTCTTAGTAAAGCTTCACAAGAATGGAGAAACAAGAATCCAATGTGATCAATTCTAATATGAAGGCAACAGATGATCTAATATGGGAGAGGGGTAGGGGAACGAGAGACAGGGGGAGAGGAAGAGGGGGAGGGGCAGAGGGAGGGAGGTGGGGTTGTGTACAGCACACCTCTTGAGGGTGGGACACAATTACAAGAGGGACTTTACCTAACAAGTGCAATCAATGTAACCTAATTCTTTGTACCCTCAATGAATCCCAAACAATAAAAAAAGGGAAAAAAGTTTTTTATTAAAAAAAAGTACACCTGTTTTAACAAAAACTCTGTGCAACCTAGGAACACAAGGGAACTTCCTTACTGTGAAATAGGCCATCTATAAAAATACTTGTAACATCATATTTAAACATGAGATATTGAAACTCCTTCCTCCTGAGGTCAGGTAGAAGGCAAGGACACCCATTTTAACCATCTCCATTCAATACTGTCCTGGCCTTTACACTAAGGCAATGGTTCTCAACCTTCCTAATGCCTCCTAATGCTATGGTGACCCCCCAACCATAAAATTATTTTCGTTGCTACTTCATAACTACTTTTGCTACTGTTATGAATTGTAATGTAAGTATCTGATATGCAGGATATATTTTCATTGTTACAAAGGAGTCCCAACCCACAGGTTGAGAACTGCTGCACCAAGGTAAAATAAAGAAAATGGGGCAGTGCCTGTGGCTCAAAAGGGTAGGGCAGATGTCCTCAAACTATGGCCTGCAGGCCACATGTGGCCCGCTGAGGACATTTATCTGGCCCACCGGTGTTTTTGCCGCTGCTGCCTGTCCTGCTTAGCAGCTGACTCGGCACAGGGCCCGCAGTCCAGCCCTCCAACAGTCTGAGAGACAGTAAATTGGCCCCTGTTTAAAAAGTTTGAGGACCCATGGGGTAGGGCATTGGCCCTATATGGTGGAGGTGGTGGGTTCAAACCCAGTCCCGGGCCAAAAAAAAACAAAAAACAAAAAAAGAACAGAAAAAAAAAGGCAGAAAGATAAAAAGGAAAAAACAAGGGCCTCTACTTACAGATGACAAACTGTTGATTATTTAAAAACCCTAAGAAGAGACTGGCATGGTGGCTCACTGTAAAAAATGCTAAACTTTTCTAGAACATGGCAGATTTTTTGTTAAAGACAACAATGAAAGAACTTAATTCAGAAAATTAATACTCCAGGGAAGTTTCCTTCAATTAAAAATCTCATCCCTGCTGGCCATGGTGGCTCATGCTCCTAGCACTCTGGGAGGGCGAGGCAGGTGGATTGCTTGAGTTCAGGAGTTCAAGACAAGCCTGAGCAAGAGCAAGACCCCACCTCTAGTAAAAACAGAAAAACTAGCCAGGCATTGAGACCCTCACCTATAACCCCAGCCACCTGAGAGACCGAGGCAAGAGAATCACTTGAGCCCTAAGAGTTTAAGGTTGCTGTGAGCTATGAGGCCACGGCATTCTACTGTGGGCAACAAAGTGAGACTCTGCCTCAAAAATTAAATTAAATTAAAATCCCTAAGGAATCTACAAAGCAGTCACTAAAACTAGCAAGTGAATTCAGCAAGGTCACAGAATTACAATTTAATAAAATCAATTTTACTTTCTATGTAACAACAATCAATTAGAAAATAAAGTTTTAAAAATTCCATTTACAATAGCACCCAGAGAAAAATCTTAAAAATAATTTAACAGCGTATGCAAAATCTCCATGCTGAAAAATATAAAACACTTGTAAGAGAAGTTGAAGTAAATCTAAATAAAAAGACATATACCATTCAAAGACTGGAAGAGTCACTACTATTAAGATGATATTAATCTTAACCCCATATTAGTTAATTGTAAATTAAACTTTTTTTTTGGAGACAGTCTCACTTTGTTGCTCTCCTTAGAGTGCCGTAATGTCACAGCTCACAGCAACCTCCAACTCCTGGGCTTAAGAGATTCTCTTGCCTCCGCCTCCCAAATAGCTGGGACTACAGACGCCTGCCACAACACCCAGCTATTTTTTTGATTGGAGTTGTCATTGTTGTTTGGCAGGCCCAAACTGGGTTCAAACCCACCAGCTCCAGTGTATGTGGCTGGTGCGCCAAGCCTTAAACTATGTTGGCTGAAGGCAACACCAGTGAAAATCTCAGTAGGCTTCCCCCCACTTAGAAATTCATAAACTGATTGTAAAATTCATATGGAAATGCAAAGATCAGAAAATATCCAAAAGAACTATGAAAAAAAAAATAATGTTGGAAAACTAACACTGATTTCAATATTATAAAGCTACAACAATTAAAAGAGTGTGGTAATAGCTCCAAAATAGACAAATATATCAACGAAACAGGACAGAGTCCAAAAATAAAATGACACATATATGGACTAAATTTTTGTAAAGATATAAAAGGTATGTATCAACAGAAAAAAGAGTGTTTTCAATAAATGGTGCTAGAATAATTGGATATGTAGAAAAAAATAAATAGCAACCTACACTACATACCAAAAAAAGAAAAACAAGATATATTACAGACTGAACAGACTCATACAACTTTTGAGAGGGAAATCTAGTAGAATATTTTCATGAACTTAGAGTAGGCAAAGTTCTTCAATAATAATTCAGGAAAAAATAAGCAAATTAAAATTTTCTCTCATCAAAAGATAAGTTTAAGAAAATGTTATACATATGGTCCATGAATTTTACCTCTATAAAGCTGTCAGAGGAAAAAAGGAGAGAAGGAGAGATAGAAGGAAAGAATGCATCCATAGCTGAGGCAAAAACATCTGCAAAACATAAATGTGACATGTACCTACAATGTATTTTTAAAACTCCCACAACTAAACAATTAAAAGACAATCAAGAAAACACTGGGAAATAATTTGAACAGAACATGATATATAAATGTTCAGTAAATTCATGTGAAATCATTAATCATCGGGGAAATGCAAATTAAAATCAAAACAAGGTATCACTATACCTACCTTGACAATGGCTAAAACATGGTTAAACCATAACTCTTGTACACCGCCGGTAGGAGTCTAAAATGGTTCAACAACTTTGAAAGACAAGGAGGCAGTTTCTTACAGAACTAAACAAATACCTACCCTCTGACCCTTCAATTCCAATGCTAGGTATTGCCAAAAACTATAAACAGCCCATATATCCATTGATAGAAGATATATTCACAGAAAATACTTCACAGAGCAAGTAAAGCAAACCACCAAAACACACAACATAAATAAATAGTGAAAACTATTATGCCAGAAAGGAAGCCTTACACGAGACTATGTATTTTATGATTATTAATAGATGAAGTTCTGGGCGAGGAAAAAGGACAGTGGAAATAAACAGGATTGTCTGTTGGGGCAGGGATGGTTGTTAAAGCAAGGAACAAATGAAGGAACCACAGTGAATTTTGCCATCACCCCTAGAACGGTCCATATCTTAAAAGGAATCTGTTATTACACATGTTTGCATTTGTCAAAACTTGCCCAATGGTCTGTGCATTGCACTCTATATGCTATTTAATATATTCAGCACAAAAGGGAAAAAACATTAAGTATCACTAAACACTAGTTAATGATACATAATATCAACACAATTAGGAAGTGTGCTTATGACTATAAGTTACTTTTTAGAAATGTAACTAAATAAACAACTGTAAATAAATTAGTAATCCCTCAGTATCTACAGGGATTGGTTGCAGGACCCCCAACAGATATTAAAATCTTTGGATGCTCCAGTAGGACCCTTACCTAACCTACACACATCCTCCTATATACTTTAAATCTCTGGATTACTTATAATACCAAATACAGTGTAAATGTTACATAAATAGTTATTCATAGTGTATTTTTAATTTGTTATTTTTACTATTGTGTTATTTTAATTTTTTATTTTTTTTCCATGTTTCACTATCTCAGTTAATATTCACAATCACAGTGGCTACAACTCAGGATACACCATCACCAAGGCTGCCCAGAGTCAAGTTTATACTGCAATTAAATTCTTTACACCAAGAGTAAATGGTTGTCCTCAACCACTGGCTAGTGTACACAGGAACTAAAATTTCTAGATTTGGGGAGAAACAAATGCTCTTATTTTAATTTTTAATGAATATTTTCAAGTCTTGAATTTGGAACCCACCGATAGAGTGCTGACTACAGAGTGAGGAGGATGGCAAGACAGTATGTGATAAAGAAAATACAGTGAGGTGTTAATGGTAGACCCTGGATCAGGTACATGTACATTAATAGAATAATTCTTTCAACTGTTCTGTATTTTTTTTTTATTTTCCCAATAAAAAGTTGAGGGAAAATTAACCACATGTTCACTCCTATATGGCTTGCTCTATAAAAGAACTAATTATGCATAAACTTCATAGCTATAATAAGATAATGTAATAGAACATATTTCCATATTTTCATTAATAAAAAGGAAGATGACGGGCATATTTTATTTCTCCATATTCATTTAAATAAGAATTTTAAGTCAAGTAAACTGAGAAAAAAATGTGTAGACAAAAATAATCACTTTGGTGATTATCACTCAAAATACACACACCCCCACGCAGAGTCCATATTCACCGTTTCAACTAATAACCTGTTAAAAGGTCCCAAAAAGGTATTTACAGTCCATAATTCTCTCCTAAACTTCAAAATCACATAACAACTGCCTATTATGTATTTCTACCTAGATATCATACATACCTCAAAATATAACTTATTGTCCTCCCTTACCCCATCTGTTCCTCTTTCCCTATTTCCTTTGCCAGATGAGAATACCAACATCCTATGGGTGGCCCCAGAAACCAGAGTCCACCCTAGACTACACCACCATCCCCGCATCAGTCCCCAGCCCTGTCAATGCCACTACCCAAATCCCTCCACTGATGCCTCCTCCACTCTGTCCGACTGCCTTGACGTGAAGGCATTATTTCTTTCCTGAATTACTACAACAGCCTCCAAAATAGCCTTCCTATTTCCAGCCTCTTCTGTTATAAGCCCCACAACCAGCATTTCCTGAGCAAGTATAAGCATCTTAGTATTACCTAGAAAATACAAAGTTTTAAGCCAGGCCTGGTGGCATGGTCCTGTGGTCCCGGCTACTGGAGAGTATGAGGAGCCCAGGCATTGATGCTGCAGTGAGCTATGATGACACCACTGCACTCCAGCCTGGCCCATAGAGCAAGAGGAAATGAAAGACAAAAAGGAAGAGCAAAGGGGAAAGGGGGAAAAGAAAAAAGGGATAGAGAGGGACAAAGGAAGGAAAGGGGGAGAAGAAAGGAAAGGAACTGTTCTATTATTTCTGCACACAGGAGAATCTAGTTAAGAACATTTTAATTAGGCCCCTTTACAAAATAGATTGGCAGTTCTATTGACTTCACTGATCTTACTTTCAGATAAACTGTTAAAGACAATTTATTCATGTTACATTACCTTTTTCCAATGGTGATTCATTATAAAACCATTGCTGGACGGCGCCCACAGCTCAGTGGGTAGGCTGCCAGCCACATACACTGAGGCTGGTGAGTCTGAACCCAGCTCAGCCCACCGAAAATAACAATGACAACCGCAGCAACAACTAAAAAAATAGCTGGGCCCTGTGGCGAGCACCTGTAGTCCCAGCTACTTGGGAGGCTGAGGCAAGAGAATCGCTTATGCCCAAGAATTTGAGGTTGCTGTGAGCTGTGACACCACAGCACTCTCTACAAAGGGCAACAGATTGAGACTCTGTCTCAAAATAAATAAACAAATAAAATATAACTATTGCTAAGTGTATATGCATTATCAAAATTAGTGATACATGGACTACATGTTTCTTTCTCACACAGCCTACAATGCAACCAGCTTTAATCTTCTCCAAGATTTTTAACCTAAGTACTAAATTCTACAGTCCTTGGGTTAAGTCTCTTTAGAAGAACTGGAGCACAGGGATTAAGACTTAGAGAATCTGTAGTTAAACCTAAGTGAATTTCAATTCCAGCTCTGCCATTTCATAGAGAGTTGTGGTTTTTTGCCTCTTTAAGCCTCAGTTCCCTGATTTCTAGAGTATTAATAATAATACTACATGGCACTGTTGTGAGAATAAAACCATGCATAAAGCCCTTCCAATACCCGACACACACTGGGCACTCTGTAATGTCGGCCATCATCATTATCATTATCAGCACCAACAGTATTTTGGTAAATGGAGATAACAAATAAATGGGGTTCCAGAACCACAAGTGAGGATACTACCGGACACGTGCCTCAAGCCATCTTCTGACCAATACAAGAATTTGAACTTCCATTCCAGCAGTCTGGTATGTGAGGATGGCAGGCACACAGATAAATCTGACTATCTATCCAATGAGCGAGGCTGGTCAGCTTCCTATCTGTATCCCAACGAGGCTTCATTCCTACTCACCCCTGAATGTCCATTTTATACGGGATATTATAAGCTACTCTGGTTAGTTGTGAATCTAGGAGTTCGTGATGGCCCTGAAATGCCGCAAGTATAATGCAAATGGCTGTTGTTTACCACATCTCTATGGAACTGAGATTCAATTCTAATATCTTGTTTCAATTTAAGCTAATTGCTAGTATATGTGACTTAAGAAATTGCTTTTTTGTTGTTTTTTAATATTTAAAGTCAACTTGAAATAAAATAGAAATGAATGTAATATTGAGGAACAGTAGGATCTTAGTCGAAGTCAATTAAAAGATGGTGGTTCCCATGCTTAAATATAAACACTTAGGAAAGCCTGGTTTTCCTATTACCTTAAGGAAACCCTTAATTTTTCAAGCGCATTTCTTGGCTCTTCTCAGCTCTAGATTTTTATAGTTTGGCAAATACATTCCACATCCATCAGCTGTCAACTCCTGCACAAAAGTAAAGTTGTGAAATTCTGTCCTGAAAAGCAGTGTCCACTACAGCTGGGAAAATACATTTCTCTCCTTTTTCTCCACATATATAGTTCCTCCATAAAGAATTCAGCCCCTAAACATAACAGGTCACCCTTGGAACAAATTCACTAAATCAAATGAGGTTCAACATACTTTAGTTCCAGGGATTAAACCATCTATGATGACTATCATATAACAAAAACTCCAGAAAAAATTATTTAAAAATTATATGAGATGACATATTAATAGACCTTCTACACATATATAAGTCAAGAAGCGCAGAAGAACCTACAGTAAACAAATTTCTTAAAAGTTTCGTATTTCACATAAAAATCTTATGTGTACTTTGCAACCCACTCCATTATACAGCCTGTTTTAATATGATGTTTGCCCTAAAAAAATCTTTCAGTAAAATTGGCCTTCCAGGTAGGTATGTCACCACTGTCATTTATCTGGTGGCCTGCTCTGGGGGTTGCACACTGCAGCCTGCCTCTGCAGCAGGCACAAGTACCCCAATATGAGAACATGTTAAGTATCAAAAAGTTCCACAGGTGCAATTAGAGGAAGCCTGAACTTTCCAGCTTTGGGGAGCTGGAAAAATGCACACAGAACACAAAGTCAGTAGTCATCCAATTGTCACTTGCAAAGAATAAACATGATGAAAGCTAGAGTGACTTACGAATCACTAGCATATGTTTTGTTCATACACTCTGGCAGCATGTTCAGAAAATAATTATAGCTAATTACAGGGCAGCATAACCAAAGAGAATTACTGGCCATGATCGAAAAACAGAGGCCCACTTTATCATTCATCTTTAGCCAAATACATTGAGAGAGTTCTGGAAATTTCTTCTCCTATACTTCCACAAAATGTTCAAATAAGGTGGCATGGTAATTATTACATGGGGTTTTTTTAAGCTGCCTGAATAAAAGAAGGCCTTAAAGCTGTGCTTTTCTGATAATAAAGTATAGCTATTATTTTAACAATCAATGAGAGCATACAGAGAAGACTGCCTGCTGGAACCTGCTGAAGTGACCAAACCATGCCTTGAGAGTATACCTACTATTCTTACACCATTTCAGCCATAAAAATTTTTGTTGTCTGTTTTATTTCTAATTTGAGTGAGGACATCTTCAAATAAAGCACAAAGTCTCAATTCCTGAGATTTCAATGAAATTATATCATTACAACAATCTATTAAATCCTGTCACTCCTGGCCAGGCGCGGCGGCTCACACCTGTAATTCTAGTACTCTGGGAGGCCGAGGCAAGGGACTGGTTGAGCTCCGGAGTTCAAGATCAGCCTGAGCAAAAGCAAGACCCAGTCTCTACTAAAAATAGAAAAACTGAGGCAAAAGGATAGCTTGAGCCCAGGAGTTCAAGGTTGCTGTGAGCTATGACACTACAGCACTCTACCCAGTGCAACAGCTTGAGACTCCAGCTCAAAAAAAAAAAAAAAATCCTGTCATTTCCGTTGACGCATCAGTCTCTCTTCTCCCATTCCTTTCATCATGCTATTCCTGAATATGAAATAGAAAAACAATTTCCGGCTCGGCGGCGCCAGCCACGTACACCTAAGGTGGCGGGTTCGGATCCCCAGCCCGGACCCGCCAAACAACAATGACGGCTGCAACCAAAAAATAGCCGGGCGTTGTGGC
>CAUYTI010092570.1:0-48824 GCA_963575145.1 Galago senegalensis | reverse complement strand
ATTTGGGTACAGGTGAATTTGTCTAAAGGTTGAATATAAATGTCTTAGCATAACAATTATGAGAAAGACATGATGGCTATGTTGGCCACCTGGATGAGAGTTTTCCAAACTGCATATAGAAGTAACACACTGTATCCTATGGGAGAATTAATGTACACAATTATGTTCTAATAAAAATAAAATAAAATAAATAAATAAAAATAAAATAAAATAAAATAGAAAAATTCTGCAGCATGGTCTTGCCAATACTATCTTCCTAGGGCCAGAGGTAGAAAGATCTCTTAGCCATCTTGAGCCAGATCACTGCTGTGGCCTACCTGCCAGGCCACAGCTGAGTCCCCTCAGTTCTCAGCAAAAAAAAACAAAAGAAAAATTAAAAAAAGAAATGTTACAAAGGTAAGAATATATAAAGAAAATTAAAAATACCATTGCATCTAATAGAGGACAGAGAGGGAAGTGGAGTAAAGAAGGAAAGGAGAGAGACAAGAAAAAGGAAGAGGAAGCTTAGCTGTTGCAGAGCCAATTATTGTGGAAGAAATGAGAAAGGTAGAAGAGTCTCTGTCTAAAGAGAGAATGTACTGGAGTGAAATATGTAGAGAGAGAACAAATGAGACTAAAATACTGTAACCGAAAAATACAGGATTCCTGGCTCTTGATGAAAGTAAAAATAGAAGTTAAGAAAAGAAACAACCATACAAATATGGAAGAAACAAAACACATCAATACAAAATGTCAAAAAGCTCTAAATGACCTTAAATAAGCAACCTCAGTAACAAATAAATGAAACAACAAACCAAAAAAAAAAAAACTAACAAGAAG
Source organism: Galago senegalensis (assembly GCA_963575145.1). NCBI lineage: Eukaryota > Metazoa > Chordata > Mammalia > Primates > Galagidae > Galago > Galago senegalensis. The sequence continues at coordinate 48,005 of CAUYTI010092570.1, read as the reverse complement.
AAAAAACAAAAAACTAATTACATAGGGTGGCACCTGTTCCTCAAAGGAGTAGGGCACCGCCCCGTATACCAGACATGGTGGGTTCAAACCCGACCCCACCCAAAAAAAAAAAAAAACCCAAAAAACTAATTATATATACCTATATACATAAAAGCATATATTATGTGTGTGTGTGTGTGTGTGTGTGTGTATGTATATACACATACATATATATAGCAGGAGAGTCTGATTTTAGTAGGAATATATTTGTGCTGAAATCTGTTCCTGGGACATCAGGTGGTGATGTAGTTTTAGGGAACGGACAACACAGCTGATAAGCTGTCTCTAGAACCCAAGCGTATACCAGATCCCCAATTTAATTCTCCACAGAGATTGCCTCATTATATTTCCTCAGCATTCAGGTTCCTCAGGGTTGGGAACTCACATCTCTCCTGAATCCTTCAGAGGCAGATCTCACCATGTCCCCAGACAACAGTTATTGTGGGGTGCTGGAGTCTCTTGAGTCTGTCACGACTAGGGGAGCAATCCTGGCAGGTGGAGCTAAATGGCTATGTTCCCATAGAGGCCCAGCCTCACATCCTTCTCGCAACCTTGCTATGATGGCTAAACCGTCAGCTACAAGACCTTCCAAGACTGGCCATCTCTACTGCTGCCAAAATGGTGGCAAATCCACTCCAGCTAGCCCTCAAATATGGCTGCTATATACTGTTCAGGTTTGCTCACTCTTCCAGGCAATCCACTCAACACACTTTCCCTAAGAACCAAAAACTGCAAAACTGCTTCCTCATATCCACTACCTTTGCAGCTCCTGGCAGTGGCAACTGCCTGGGCTCCCACTGCCAGCCTGCACAAGACTTGCTTAGATTGTCAGATCTCTGCCCTGTTGCTCCAGTTCATGTACAGCAACCAGCACCCTGCCACCTCGCAGGCACCCCCAGCCACAGCTCCAGGTAAAATCACCCCTCCAATCTGCCTAACTCTCCTTCCTCACTTGCTCTAGGAGAGCTCAGCCTGACAGTCTTCCTGGATCACCATCTTCCATAACCTTTAAATATAAATCTTGAAACTATAAAACTACTAGAAGACCGTATACAGTTTTATAACATTGATCTGCATAATGATTTTTTTGTACATGACTCCAAAAGTACAGGAACAAAAGCAAAAGAACACAAAATTACATCAAACTAAAACACTTTTGCCCAGCAAAAGAAAACAAGACTGAAAAAACAGCCAATGAAAGAAAATATTTACAAACCATATATCTAATAAAGGGTTAATATCCAAAATATATAAAGAATTCTATAATTCAATAGCAAAAAACCAAATAACCCATTTAAAAAATTGGGTGAAGTGTATAGATAAATATTTTTCAAAAAAGACATAGTGGCCAGCAGGTTTATGAAAAAATGTTCGGTAACACTAATCATCAGGATAATGCAAATCAAAACCACAGTGAGATACAACCTCATATCTTTTAGAATGACAAATATCAAAAAGGCAAAAGATAACAATTATTGGTGAAGATGCGAAAAAAAGGGACCCCTTGTGCACTGTTAGTGGGAATGTAAATTAGTACAGACGTTATGTTCAAGAGTTTGGAAGTTCCTCAAAAATTTAAATATGGGACTACCTTTTGATCCAACAATACCATTACTGGATATAGGTCCAAAGGAAATTAAATAAGTGTGTTCTGTTTGCTGCATGACCTCTGCCATCTTGGGTCACATATATGATCCAGGGAAAGGCCTTTCCCAGTCAGCACTGCCCTATTGCAGCAGTGTCCCCACTTGGCTGAAGTTGATATCTAATGACATGAAGGAGCAAATTTACAAAGTGGCCAAGCAGAGCCTGACTCCCTCCCAGATTGGTGTGATCCCAAGGGATTTACATGGCATTGCTCAAGTACCTTTTGTGACAGGCAATATAATCTTGAGGACCCTTTAGTCTAAAGGACTTGCTCCTGATCTTCCTGAGGATCTCTACCATTTAATTAAGAAAACAGTGGCTATTTGAAAGCATCTTGAGAAGAATAGGAACAATAAATTTGCTGAATTCCATCTGATTCTTGTAGAGAGCCAAATTTATTGATTTTCTTAGTATTACAAGACCAAGTGAGTTCTTCCCCCATTTGGAAGTATGAGTCTCTGCTCTGGTTGCATAAATTTGTCTATCAACTCAAGCAATAATATCATTGCTTAACTAAAGAATGAAAAAAGAAATAGGTATGTCAAATAGATATTTACACCTTGACATTCATTGCAGCACTATTTACAATAGCCAAGATATGGAATCTATCTAAGTGTCCATAGCAGGATGAATAAATTGGCATTCCTACAGAATGGGAATACTATTCAGTCATACCAAAGAATGAAGTCCCATTCAACAAAATGGAGGAATATGGAAGACATTAATTTAAGTAAAGTAAGCCAGGCATGAAAAGACAAATACTGCATAATCTCACTAATATGTGGTATCTAAAAAAGTGGGTATGAGTCAAATCTGTGAAATGTAGAACATAGATGTTTTGGCACAATGATCAAGTAATTGAGGTGAAAGCTATGTTGATTGGTTAAATGTAATCACATTAGATTGTATGTTAAAAAAAAATCAGCACTTTTTACCCCAAGTATGCATGAATGTATCCAAGATCTATGTGTATTTGACTTGATAAAATAAAATAAAATAAATAATTAAATAAAATAAAAAAGTTTCCCTCATAGAAGTAAAAAACATAATGGTGGTTACCAGGATCTGGGTTGTTGTTGAGATTCAGGAGATGTTGGTCAAAAGTTGCAAAATTTGTTAGGAAGAATATGTTCAAGAAATCTATTGCAGAACATGGTGACTATAGTTAACATCAATGTATTCCTGAAAAATATTAAGAGAGTAGAGTTTAAGTGTTTTCATCACAAAAATTGTGTCAGATAATGCTTATGTAGATTAGTTTGATTCAGCAATTCCACAGTTATTTCAAACAACATTATTACATACAATAAATATATACAATATTTTGTCACTTAAAATGGTTTAGAAAAGAAATGCTATGACTCCCTTTTTTTTTCTGTAGAGACAGTCTCACTTTATTGCCTTCGGTAGAGTGTTGTGGCGTCACACAGCGCACAGCAACCTCCACCTCCTGGGCTTACACGATTCTCTTGCCTCAGGCTCCTGAGTAGCTGGGACTAGAGGCGCTTGTCACAATGCCCAGCTATTTTTTTTGTTGTTGTAGTTCGACCAGGGCCTGGTTTGAACCAGCCACCCTTGATATATGGGACCAGCGCCCTACCCACTGAGCCACAGGCATCACCCAATATGACTGCTTTTGAATGTATATTTTGTGTACTGCAACTTTGCTATATTTATTTTTTATCACTAGTAGTGTTTTGTGTATTCTTTAGGATTTTCTCTATGTAAGGTCATGTCTTCAGCAATTAATGACGATCATACTTCCTTTTGTACTTTGATGTCTTTTTTTTTTTACTTGTCTAATTGCTCTGGCTAGAACTTCCAATACTATGTTCAGTAGAAGTAGACAAAACAAGCATCCTTATCTTATTTCTGATCTTAGGGGGAAGAGTCTTTCATCATTTATGGTGATGTTTTCCTGTCAGTTTTTCTTCTATGTGTCCTTCATTAGATTAATAAATATTTATTTCAACTTTATTGGTTTGCATGTGGATATTCTGTTTACCAGCACCAATATTAAACCATTCATTCACAATATTTGTTCTGCATTGAATGCTTTTGACACCCTTATGTAATATCAATTGACCATAAATTAATGGATTTATTTCTGGACTCTGATTATATTTGATGATCTATATATCTATTCTCATGCCAGTACCACATAATTTTGATTACTATAGTTTTGTAGTAAGTTTTTTTTGTTGTTTTTTGTTTTTTGAGATGGAGCCTCAAGCTATCCCCCATGGTAGAGTGCCATGGCATGATGCTCACAGCAACCTCCAACTCCTGGGCTCAAGCGAGTCTCCTGCCTCAGCCTGCCAAGTAGCTGGGACTACAGGCACCCGCCACAATGCCTGGCCATTTTTTTTGGTTGCAGCCATCATTGTTGTTTGGTGGCCGGGCTGGGGTTTCGAACCCGCCACCTTAGGTGTATGTGGCTGGGGCCTTAGCCACTTGAGCCACAGGCGCTGAGCCTGTAGTAAGTTTTGAAGTTGAAAAGTATGCGTCTTCTGACTTTGTTCCTCTTTTTCAAGATTTTTTGGCTCATCAGGTTACCTTGTACAAATTCCATATGAAACTTAGAATCAGCCATTTCATTTCTGTAAAATAAATGAAAACTTGGATTAAGCATTTTGTTCTTTTTGATGCTATTATTAAAGACATATTTTACTTAATTTTTTTGATTGCTAATTACTAATTTATAGAAATACAGCCATTTATTTTGTGTTCATCTTGTATTCTGCAACTTTGCTGAATTGGTTTATTAGTGCTAATAGGGTTTTATTAATGTGTGTAAATTCTTCAGGATTTTTAATATATAGGTTCTATGCCATAATAAACAGACGTTTCAGCTATTCTTTTCCAATTTGATTGTTTGTTCATTTTTTCCCTCAATTAATTTCGGTGGCTAGATCTTCAGTACAGTAAAAGCATGTATCTTAGTCTTGTTTCTGATCTTAGAGAAAATGCTTTTAGCCTTTAACAATTGAGTATGGTGTTATCTGTGGATTTTTCATAAATACCCTTTATCATGTTAAAAAATCCCTTTGAATCATCTATTTATTGTTTTTACCATCAAATGGTGTTGAATTCTAACAAACGTATTTTTTCCTGCAGCATTTGAGACAACCATGCATCTTTTCTTCCCTTCATTCTATTAATAGCATACTTCATTGATTTTTTTTTTATTTTTGGTAAAAAGATGGTTTGTTGAACCATCTTTGCATTCCTGGAATAAGTCACACTCAGGAATGATGTCTAATTCTTGTAATATGCTGCTGGATTTTCGTTTGCTAGTATTAATACTTTGTTCAGGTATTTTGTATCTAAATACATCAGAGATATTGGTGTATATATTTTGGGGGGGATGAGGGGAGATGCTAGAGTTCCTGGCCTTGATATCAGAGTAATATTGGACTCATAGAATGAATTAGAAAGTGTTCTTGTGACATCTGTTGTTGTAACAGTTTGAGAAGAATTGGTGCTAATTCTTTCTTAACTATTTGGTGGAATTCACCAATAAATCCTTCTGGTCCTGGGTTTAATTTTGTTTTTCATTTTCTTTAAGGGTTTTAATTACTTTGTAATGGTTTTTAGCCTAGAGCAGTGTTTCTCAACCTTCTTAATGCTGCAATGTATTTTCATTATTTAAAAGGGGTCACGACCCAGAGGTTAAGAACTGTTGGCCTAGAATCATAACTATAATCTTTAATGAAAGTAAAGGTTACTTTGTACTTGTTATAAACCTACTTACATTTTCTATTTATTCTTGACTCAGTTGTAGTAGCTCATGTGTTTCTAGGAATTTGTTGCTTTCATCTAGGTCATCTAATTTTTGGCATAAAATTATTCATAATAATCTTATATAATCCTTTTTATTTCTCTAAAATGGGCAGTAATATCTACAATTTCATTTCTGGTTAAACATTTTCAAATTTTTTTTTGAGACAGAGTCTCACTATGTTGCCCTCATTAGAGCGCTATGACTTTGCAGCTCACAGCAACCTCAAACTCTTGAGCTTAAGTGATTCTCTTGCCTCAGCCTCCCAAGTAGCTGAGACTACAAGTGCCTGAAGCAATGACTAACTTTGTTGTTGTTGTTGCCATTGTTGTTTACATACCCAGGCTGGGTTCAAACCCACCAACCCTGGTGAATGTGGACAGTGCCCTAACCACTGAGGTACAGATGTCAAGCCTGATTTAACAATTTGAATCTCTCTTTTCTTATTAGTAAGTATAGGTAAGTTTTGTCAACTTTGTTAGTCTTTTGCAAGAAATACCTTTTGTTTCTGTTGATTTTCTGCATTGACTTTTGAATTATCTGTATTGTTAGTCTAATCTTTATTACATTTTCCCTTGTCTTTTTCATTACTTAATTTGTAAAGTTAGGTTACTGACTTGAGGGTTTTTTTTAATGTAGGCATTTATTGCAATAAATACCCTTCTGAGTGATCATTTTGCTGCATGAGTTTTGGTTATGTTGTATTTCCTTTTCATTTATCTCAAATTATATTCTTCTTTAAAACTAAGAAATTTTTTTAAATTTGAGATTAATAAGAGGGTACAAACGATTAGGTTGCTATGTTTGAATTTGTTAAGTAAAGTCCCTGTTATAGTTGTGCCCCTCACCCAAGAGGTGTGCCATATACCCTTACATTGTGCCGCTTAGGTGAAAGACACCAATTCCATTTGCTCCTCCCCTCTCTCACTATCTTCCTCCTAAACTTGAATTAAATGGAGTTTTTTCTTATGTGTGCATGTATTAGATTATCTACTGCCTTCATATTAGTATTGAATACATTGGATGCTTGCTTTTCCATTCTTATCCTTACTAAAGAGAATCTTCTCCAAATCTATCCAGGTTAATACAAAGGATATAATCTCCATCTATTTTTATGGCTTAATAGTATTCCATGTTTTGTTATACATATGCCAGAGTTTATTAATACATTCATGGGCTGATGGGCACGTGAGTTGATTTCACGTCTTGGCAATTGTTAAGTTGAGCTGCAATAAACAATCTAGTGCAAATGTCATTATGATAAAATAGTTTTTTTTTTCTTCTGGGTAAATGCCTAGAAATTGATAACAGGATCAAATGGAAAGTCTATTTTGAGTTCTTTGAGGATTTTGCAGACTTCTTTCCAAAGAGGCTGTATTAGTTCGCAGTCCTACCAACAGTGTAAAAGTGTTTCCTTCTCTCCACATCTGTGCCAGAATCTACAGATTTGGGAAATTGTGATGTGGGCTGTTCTCATTGGTGATGGGTGACATCTCAGGGTGATTTTGATCAACATTTCTCTGATGATTAAGGACAATGAGCATTTTTGTGTGTGTTTTTTGACCATTCATCTGTCTCCAAGAGGGTTCTGTTCTTGTTTCTTGCCCACTTATGGAATTATTTGCTCCTTTATTGTCAAATAGTTTGAGTTTTCTGTAGATTCCAGTTATCAATCTTTCATCTGATTCTTAACATACAAATATCTTTTCCCATTGTGAAGGCTGTCTGTTTGCTTTTATTGCCATGGCCTTAGCTGTAAAGAAGTTTTTAGTTTAATTAAATTTCTTTTGTTCATTTGTTGTTGTTATGATTGCCAACAGAGCCTTTGTAAAATCTTTCCCTAGGCCAACATCATCATAAGTTTTTCTCATGCTTTCTTCTAGGATTTTTATTATTTTGTGTCTCAGATTTAAATCTTTTATCCATTGTGAGTCAACTTTTGAAAGTGGCAAGAGGTGCATGTTCAGTTTCAGTCTTCTACATGTGGTTATCCAGTTCTCTTATTGCCTTGTATTGCATAAGGATTTTTCCCAGTGTGTGATTTTGTTTGATTTATGGCTTTGTGTAAGAAGGAAGATTTTTGTTGGAATTGAGTTCTACCCTTTTTCTTGTGGTCTGAAAAGATACAGGGTATTACTTATTTCAATTATTATGATTTTTTGATGTTTGATTTGCATTATAGAATATGATCTATTTTGGAGTATGATCCATGAGCTGATGAGAAGAATGTATACTCATTAACTTTGGCATCACATGTTCTGTATGTATCTATTAAGCCTAATTGTTCTATGATCACAAGTAAGTCCCTGGTTTTTTTGTTTAGTTTCTGTTAAAGGATCTACCCAGTTCTGTCAGAGGGGTGTTAAAGTCCCCAGCTATTATCGTGTTGTAGGATATTATATTGTTCATACCAGTTAGGGTTTGTTTAATAAATCTGAGAGCATTTAAGTTGGGTGCATATATATTTAGAATTGAAATGTCCTCTTGTTGTATTTTTCCCTCAACTAGTATATAGTGACCATCTTCATCTTGCTTTCCTTTTGCTGTTTTAATTCCACTTGTCTTAAAATAAAATTGTGACACCTCATTTCTTCTGATTTCCATTGCCTGCAATATTGTTTTCTGACTCTTCACTCTGGGTATTATTTTGTCCTTAGAGGTTAGATGTGAGTACTGAAGACAGAATATATTTGGCTTATGCTGTTTTGTGGAGTCAGCCAGATTTTGTCTCTTCAGTGGAGAATTAAAAATATTCACATTTATTGAAAGAATTGATAAATTTGGTGGAGTTCTGTTTCTCTTGTTTTATGGAGGTCTGACATCTAATTTTATCCCTTGGGCTATTGTGAAGGCTAGGTTTTGACCTTTCATTTCTAAATGACTTACTTTGCTGGTAATGTGATGATCTGTGTGTAGTGTGGATATGAGTATTTCCTGTAGGGCTGGTCTTGCAGTGGAAAATTTCCTCAATGATTGCTTGTCAGTAAAAGATTTGAATTCTCCATCAAACATGAAACATAGTTTGGCAGGATACAGGATCCTAGACTAGAAGTTGTTTTCATTGAGTAAGTTGCAATTTGTAGCACAATTGCTTCTAGTTTGTAAAGTTTCAGCTGAGAAATCCACTCTCGCCTTGATGGATTTACTTCTTTAAGTCAATTAGTGCTTACTCCTGGCCGTTTGCAGAATTTTATATTTCATTTTGACCTTGGCCAAGTTTATTGCAGCATCTGGAAGATGTAGATGCTGTATTGAGGTGAACCAGGTGTGTGTCAGAATCTTCAGTCATGCTTGGGAAAATGTCATTTATGATATCTTTCAGTAGGACTTTCATTCCTTTGGGTTCCTCTTCTTCCCATTCAGGGATATCTATAATTTATATGTTTGTATGCTTCTTCAGATCTCATAGTTACAAAGAGGTTGCTCTGCTTTTACTTTCTTCTTTCTGCATATTTAAGTGCCTGAGTTAGGGCAAGATCCTTATCCTTTAGCTCTAAGATTCTTTCCTACCTATGGTTTAATCTCTTATTGATACTGCATCTTTAAGCTCCACAAGTTACTACTTAAATTTCTTAAGCTCTGATACATCCTTTCTAATTTCATCATGTCTTTCATTCATTTCCTGGGTCAATTGTTTTCATATATTTTAAATCTTTATTAAATAATAACTGTGTACATTAATGCATTTATGGGATACAATGTGCTGATTTGATATAAAATGTGGAATGCTTACATCTAACTGATTAAAATAACCATATCCTCACTTACTTATTTGTTATAGTAAGATATTTATACTCTATTCTTAGTATTTTTGACATGCATCATTGCATTATGGACATTAGGTGAGGTCACCCCAAATACCTTCACTCCTCCTGGCCTCCCCCCTCCCCTCAATTCTCCCTCCTATTCCCTCCTTCTTTCTAGACTATAGTTATCTTTTACCATTCCTATAAATGCGTAAGTGATTATATAATGATTTCATAGTAGTATTGAGTATATTGGATACTATTTTTCCCAAATCTTGAGATACTTTTCTAAGAAGAATATGTTCCAGTTCCATCAAGGTAAAGAGAAAAGATATGAAGTCTCAATCTTTATATGGCTGCATAGTATTCTATGGTATACATAGACCACAATTTGTTAATCCATTTGTGGGTCAATGGGCATTTGGGCTGTTTCCATGTCTGGGCAGTTATTAATTGGGCTTCTCTAACATGCTGGTGCAAATGTCTTTATTGTAAAATGATTTTTGATCATCTGGGGAATACCTAATAGAGGAATTGCAGGATCAAAGTCCACTTTCAGTTCCTTGAGTATTCTCCAAACTTCTTTCCAAACAGGTCATAATAGCATGCATTCCAACCAGCAGTCTAGAAGGGTTCCCTTCTCTCCACATTCATGCCAACATCTATAGTTTGGGATTTTGTGATGTGGGCTACTCTTTTTTTTTTTTTTTTTTTGAGACAGAGGCTCAAGCTGTCCCCCCGGGTAGAGTGCCGTGGCATTACAGCTCACACCAACCTCCAACTCCTGGGCTCTAGCAAGTCTCCTGCCTCCGCCTCCCAAGTAGCTGGGACCATAGGCGCCCGCCACAATGCCCGGCTATTTTTTTTTTGGTTGCAGCCGTCATTGTTGTTTGTCGGGTCCGGGCTGGGGATTTGAACCCGCCACCTTAGGTGTACGTGGCTGGCGCCTTAGCCAGTTGAGCTATAGGCTCCGAGCTGATGTGGGCTACTCTTACTGGAGTTAGATATCTCAAAGTGGTTTTGATTTCTTCAATGATTAAAGATGATGAGCTATTTTTCTTGTGTTTGTAGATCATGTGTCTGTCTTTTTGAGAGAAGTTTCTGTGCGGGTCTCTTGCCCACATAGAAATGGGGTAATTTGTTCTTTTCTTATTGATTAGTTTGAGTTCTCTGTGGATTCTAGTTATCAGACCTTTGTCTGAAGCATAACCTGCAAATAACTTGTCACATTCTGAAGGCTGTCTGCTTCCTCTGTATTAGCTGTACAGAAGCTTTTTAGTTTGACAAGATCCTAGTAATATATTTTGGTGTTGCTTGAATTGCCAGGGTATAGGCAAAACACCTATATGCCTCTGGCCAAAAAAGCCGTTTGAGAGAGAGCAGTGAAAAGACTTTGTGCAGACATACTTGTAAGAAACTGAGGCAGAATCCCATGTGGCCAGGTTATTTGTGGGCCTAACATGACCTGGGCTTTGGCTGGAGTAGCATTTCCAAACTGCGTTAAGAAATTAAGGTGGACTTTTATAAGGCCAATGAAAAAGCCCTTTGAAAAACTGGCCAGATACCCATCATTAACCTTTCCTGATCTGTAGTAAGTGATGAAAGTCGCATGCTGACAGGTCTGAGAATAAAATAATCTTTTGAGATCTGTGGTAAGTGATGAAGGTCACTTGCTGATGGGTCGGTGAATGGAAATGTGTTGGAGACCCCAAGAGAAGAGGAATTTACCCAATGCATAGTTGAAACATGGGCTCATGAAAGGCTTTTGAGAAGTCCAGCCTGAGAATTCCTTACAAAGGCTCCAGCAAAAACTCCCTGACTTAAGGCCTACATGGGAGCAGAGGTTTGCACACAAATTCCTGTATGCCTAAGAAGTTTCTCTATGCTTTGCTTAAAGATTTGAAGTAACTGCCTCCAAATGGTATGGTCAGTAGAACAGACATTCAAATCGTTTCTTTACCCCGTAGCATCAGGCTTCATCAGATAAGAACAAAGAAAGTAATAACTGACAACATGTTCTTCATTAAGTTATGTTAAACCGGGTTATGTTGAAAGGGTTATGCTTAAAGGTGTATGATGGGTGGATTATCAGATTACCAGGGAAGAGCTACTTATAGGGCAGGTGGTCATAAGATGTTTAAATGGATTATGAAGTAATTGATGCCCGATGCATGTGCAGAGGGATTGTAATGAATGTTAATGAGGTCAATGCTGTATAGTGCGCATGCACAAGAGTGCCTATATAAACTAACAGTAAATAAAGAAAACTCACCATTTTGCCTGAGTGAGCAGTTGATCACCTTTATTTAAAATACAATTTCAATAAATGTGCTTATTCTTCGTGACATCGCTTTTCTGTGAGACCCTTACAGCAACACTGGGGGTCCTCCTCATAAAAAATTCCCCCAGGCAAAATTTTTCAAGTGTTTTCCCTGCATTCTATTCTAATATTTTTATAGTTTTGTGACTTAAGTTTAAATCTTTGATCCAGTGAGAATCAGTCTTTGTTAATGGTGAGAGATGAGGGTCCCATTTCATTCTTCTACAGATCTCCAGTCAATTCACCCAGCACCATTTGTTAAGTAGAGAATCTTTTCTCTATTAAATGTTTTTGATAGGTTTATAAAATATCAAGTGATGATAAGTGGCTGGGTTCATCTCTTGTTTCTCCATTCTGTTCCATAAATCTACCTCTCTATTTTGTGCCAGTACCATACTGTTTTGATCATTATAGCTTTATAGTATAGCCTGAAGTCTGATAACATGTTGTTTTTATTTCTGAGTAATGTCTGAGCTACTCGAGGTTATTTCTGATTCCTTATAAAACAAAGCACTACTTTTTCAAACTCCTTAAAGTATGACAATGATGCTTTAATAGGGATTAGATTAAATCTGTAGATTGCTTTGGGTGGTATAGACATTTTAACAATGTTGATTCTTCCTAACAATGACCATTGTATGTTTTTCCATTTGTTAACATCTTCAACTATTTCTTTTCTCAGAGTTTCATAATTCTCTTTATAGAGATCTTTCACATCCTTTATTAGGTAAATTCCAAGATATTTCATCTTCTTTGACATTACTGTAAAAGGGACAGTCATTTAATATATTTTCAGCTTGACTATATTGTTGGTATATATAAAAGCTACTGATTTGTAGGTATTGATTTTGTATCCAGAGATGCTGCTATATTTCTTGATTACTTCTAAGAGATTTGTAGTTGAGTCCTTGGGGTTTTCCAAATATAAGATCATATCATCTACAAAGAGTGAAAATTTGATCTTTTTTGACCTCATTTGAATACCTTTGATCCCCTTCTCTTGCCTGATTGTGACAGCTAAAACTTCCATTACTATGTAGAATAAGAGTGGAGACAATGGGCATCCTTGCCTAGTTCTAGATCAGAGTGGAATTTTTTTTTTAATTTAACTCCATTCAGTACGATATTGGCTGTGGGTGTGCTGTATATGACCTCTATCAGTTTTAGAAATGACCCTTCTAAGCCTATTTTCTTGAGAGTTCTGATCATGAAAAGGTGATAGATATTATCAAAAGCTTTTTCTACATCAATTGAGAAAATCATATGGTCTTTGTTTTTTATTTTATTTATGTGATGTATCACATTTATAGATTTACATATGTTGAACCAACCTTGCAACCCTGGGATAAAACCAACTTGATCGTGGTGTATAATTTTTTTTGATGTGTTGTTGAATTCTCTCTACTTGGATCTTATTGAATATTTTTGCATCAATATTCACTAATGATATTGGTATATAGTTTTTGTTTTGGGTGGGTCCTTTCCTGGTTTGAGGGTCAGGGTGATACTTGCTTCATGTAATGTGTTGGGGCATATTCCTTCTTTTTCCTTGTTTTGGAAAAGGTTATGTAATATAGGTGTAATTAGTTCCTATTTGAAGGTTTGGTTGAATTCTGATAAGATCCCATCTGGTCCTATACTTTTCTTTTTTGGGAAATTTTGTATTGTGGATGCTATTACAGTGCTTGATATAGGTCTATTCATTGTTTTTAATTTTTCTGGTTGAGTCTACGAGGATGGCGTGTTTCCAGGTATTGGTCCACTTGCACGAGATTTTCATATTTCTGAGAGTAGAGGTTTTTGTAGTAATCATTGAGTTTTCTTCTATTATTAAATCATAGCTGTGTACATTAATGCAATTATGGGGTACAATGTGCTGGTTTTATATACAATTTGAAATACTTTCATCATACTAGTTAACATAGCCTTCACCACATTTTTGAGGTTTTTCTTTTTTAAATTTCTGAGGTATCTGTTGTTATTTCTCCTTTATCATTTCTGAATGATGGTATTAGAGATTTATGTTTCTGTTTCTCATTAGATTAGCCAAAGATTTCTCAATTTCATTGATCTTTCCAGAAAACCAAATTTTTGTTTTGTTGATCTTCTGAAAGTTTTTTTTGTTTGAAATTTCATTTAATTATGCCCTAATTATGGATATTTCTTTTCTTCAGCTAGGTTTGGATTTGGAATGTTATTTCTTTTCCAGTTGCATGAGATGTTCCATTAAGTTGGTGACATCTTCTTTTTCCATTTTCTTGAGGAAGGCTTCCAACACTATAAATTTCACCGTTAGGACTGCCTTTGCAGTATCCCACAGTTTTTGATCATTTGTATCTTCATTATCATTTTGTTCAAAAAATCTGGTGATTTTTCTCCTTAATCTCAACTATGACCCAGCTATCATTCAGAATAAGGTTATTTAGTTTCCATAACTATTTGAGTATGACGGTCCCTATTGCTATTGAATTCAACTTTTATTCCATTATGGTCTGATAAAGTACAAGGAATATTTTCCATTCTTTTAAGATTGCTGATGTTATTCTTGCGTCCTAAGATATGATAAATTTAGAAGGACAATCCATGGGCTAATGCAAATAATTTGCATTCAGTTTTGTTAGGATGAAATGTTCTGTAGATCTGTTAAGTCCATTTGTTGTAAGGTCAAGTTTAAGTTCAATATTTCTTGGCTTAGTTTTTTCTTCAAGGACCTATCCAAAACTGCCAAAGAGGGGTTAAAATCTCCAACTAGTATAGCTCAGGAAGATATCAAATTGGTCATGTCTGTTAGGGCTTCCTTTATAAATTGAGGAGCATTCTGGTATGGGGGCATAGATATTAATAATTGAAATCTCTTCATGCTGAGTGTTTCCCTTGGCAAATATAAAATGACCATTTTTATCTTTCCTTACCTTTGTTGGTATAAAGCCTATTATATCTGCAAATGAATGTGCAACCCCAGATTTTTTCTGATTTCCATTTGCCTGAATTATAGATGTCCATCCCTTTACCTTGAGTCTATTTTTATTTTTTAAGATATGATGAAATTCAGGTATACAACCAATATCTGGTCTGAGTTTATGTATCTAGTCAGCCCATCTGTGCCTCTTTAGAGGACAATTTAAGCCATTCACATTATTTGAGAGAATTGATAAGCATGGTAGTGTTTTGTGTGTCATGCTTTTCAAATTTCTAGGGTATCTTTTTAATCCTTTCCATTCTGTGGAAATTAGGTTTTGTTCAAAAGTTTCTGGGTGAGTTTACTTTGGCCAGGAACCATTATGCTGACATTATGGAGGATAAGTCTGAGAATATTCTGGAGAGCTGGCTTAGTTATGGCAAATTTCTTCAACATGTGTATGTCAGGAAAGTATTTGATTTCCCCATCACAGATTTAGCTAGATACAGGATCCTGGGCTGGAAGTTGTTTTGTTTTAGGAGATTGAAGGTTGATGACCATCCTCTTCTGGCTTGAAAGGTTTCACCTGAGAGACCTACAGTCATTCTAATATTTCTCCCTTTGTAGGTAATGCTTTTCTTACATCTACCTGCTGCAGAATTTTCTCCTTCATGTTAAATTTGGCAAAGTTAATTACAATGTGTCTAGGAGATACTTTATTTGGATTGAGTCATGCTGGGTTTCTGAAGCTGTCTACTACCTGAGTTTCAGTATCTCTTGCAATGCTTGGGAAATTCTCCATAATCTTTTGTAGTAGAGTATCTGTGCCTTTAGGACCATCCTCTTCTCCTTCAGGAATTCCTATAAGATGAATGTTTGATTTTTTGGAGTGGTCCCACAACTCTCTTGGGGAATGTTCAGTTTTTGCTCTCCATCTGTCTACCTATTTGAGTCTTTGGAAATGTTCTACAGCTTTGTCTTTGATTTCAGAGATCCTTTCTTCTGATGCTCCACTCTATTACTGAGGGATTCTGCTGTATTTTAGATCTCCTTGAATAATTTTTTCATTTCCTGGAATTCTTCTATCTCCTTTCTCATTATGTCCATATCCTTGGTAATTTTGTCTTTGAATTAACTAATCTCTTGAGACAACTTTTGCACTACTCTTTGCTTTTCAATTTCTAACTTTTCTTCCATTCCATTAATCTTATTTGCCATCTATATGCTGAATTCTATTTCTGACGTTTCAGCCATTTGTTTAGGAATGGTATCTTCTGACTACCACCTTTGTCATTCCTTGGGGGAGTTGATTTACTCCTCTGATTATTCATGTTGCCAAATTCTTCCTCTAGTTTCGCTCCATGATTATTTTGTGCATTTTGTGTATTAAAACTGGTGTGATTGGATTGGGGATTCTGGGAATTATAGTTAACTAGCCCTTTACCAGACAGCTAGGACTGGTGATTGTGGATTTTCTCCTACAGCTTTACAAAGGCCTCTTTCAGACCTGCATCTAGAGACTCTGAAGACCCAATTGGTGTGGCAAGGCCAGCTGTCTCTGTCTTGTAGTGTGAGACCCAGCCAAACTGATTCCATTTTAAATGAAGGTCCCCCATTTTGCAGTTGCTTTTAAGAATGTTGTTTTTAAGAATGTTTTGCTGTGACCTAGATATGTATGCAACAATGCTTGCAAAAACATAGAGCCACCACCTGCAACCGCACCCAGTTTCCTGTTATCTGCTCCCTAGACCCACTCCCCCAGCCCCTCCCTTCTTCCTTTCTGTTCCTTTAAAACAAAGCTCCCTGCAAGGGTCGGGGCTTCTCTCTGCTCTTCTGCTGCAACAGGACATGGAGGGTCCAAACTCGAGTTTGTAGATAAAGATTACCTCTTGTTAATTGCATCGGAAGCTGACTTGGACTGGTTCTTGGGGGAAAATCTGGATTTCGGGCATTACATTTGGTGCATTAGCCAGGAATTTTCCCCTGCATCCCCCCGACTCAAGTTGCTCTGGAGGTGAGTGTGTGAGGGTGCCAGCCAGCCTGTGTTGTGTGGTTTCTGTCTCCTGTCTGTCTGTTCTGGTGTCTCAGGTTCAGGTAGGGACAATAGGCTCAGTCAGACGTGGCCAGGGAGGCCTGTCCCCAAGGCAGGGTGCGAGAAGTTGGCTCTGCCCACAGGTGTGGTTCCTCTCCTGGTTGGACCAGCAAAGGCATGGAGTGCTGGTCTATTTGAGGTTCCTGTGTTTGGTGTGTGGTTCCTCCTATGGTCTGAGCACCAAAGGAAAGGGGCTGTTCAGTGAGGTTCTAGTCTTCCATGTAAACATGCAGGGCACCTGCTTGTCTTTGGATTTATGTTTTCTTTGCATGATTTAATAAGAGAGTACGGACTAACGTGGGAGTGGGACCAGGTCAAGGGATGTTTGGGGGAGGAAAGCTCAATGGGTGGCGTGGTTTGCCTACATAGAGGACAAGTGTTTGTTCTGCCAAGCGACAGTCCACTGTTGTTTTGTGTGTTCTGATGCACCTGCAAATATCTTCCATCCTGAGTACTAATGGCATTTGTCTGAGTGGTGTCCCGCCAAAGGCTGTCACTCTAACCACTCCATCAAGGCAGTCTGCTAATCGCATCCCCCATATTCACACTTCAGCTTTTGTTCTGTGACTTTATGGTTGGTCCAAAATACTAACCCTGCCAAGTGTCTTGCCCATCTGTTTTTTCATCATCCCTGAGTTATTAAACCAGGAATCGAGGGTCTAGATACCGTCCTCCAACTCCTGGTACCTTATTTAGGGAAGCCCCGCCCCCTGATCGGCTACTTCCTCATAGATACCTTTGAAATTTGTCCGCACAGAAGTAGTCAGCAACCTAGAGCCTACGAGTGCAAACCACTCAGCCTCTGTAGACTGACCACTGGCCCCCCAGGAACGTTTGTAGGCAGGCTCCAGGACTTGGCATTCCTTAGCCTTATTGGCCTTGCTTTCAGGCCCCTAGCCCTCCAACTCCTGGAGGACTGGAGACTGAAACACTCCTTCTGGCCACTCTTGCAGCAGAGATTAATTTAAGGCCCCTCCTTGCATGAGTCTATGGGGAGTGGACTTACCCGTCCCCGTAGAACACAGTGAAGCTGTCCCATTAACAGAAGAATTGGACAGACCACTGCCATCTAACGGGGCTCCCGATAATCAAAGCTCCAGTACTGTTTAGACACTCGCAAGGGGCGGGTTCTTTTTCTGGCCAATGTTCTGGGCACAATCTTGTTTGTGTATTTCCTTGTCCCATTTGAGGAAAGGATGGATCAGGCAAATATGACCCCCCGGCCTTGACTTTAACCCATTTCTAGGATTACAAGGAGAAAGCCCAGGAGTACGGTTTCAATGTATCTTGGTGCAGGCTTGTTGTCTTTTGCGGGAATGAATGGTCAACTTTGAATGTCGGATGTCCTCCAGAAGGCACATTTCATCTCCCTACTATTTACCAGGGTAAAGACATAGTCTACCAGTCTGACACTGGCCACCCAGACCAGATTCCCTACATAACTGCCTGGCAGGACCTCGTAGAGGACCCGCCAGCCTGACTTAAACCCATCCTTCCCCCCTCCCCTTCAGAGAGTAAGAAACTCAGTCACAAGGTCTTAGCCCTCAGAGATAGAAAGTCAGATAAGCTTCCTGTTCCCTCGGCTGTGGGGTAAAATCCCACAGCTGTGTGTTCCTTCACAAACTATGTGCTCCCTTTAAGCTCCAGAGGCAGGTGGACAGACTTCTGTGGAAGGCAACTCTGTTGATGACCCGGTATCCCTGGTCAGCATGGAACAGGGCCTGGGGAGTAGGGCATAAAAACCCATCTCCAGTGACTCTGGCCATGTGGCTGTTAAGCCTGCAAAGAAAGGGTTAAAAACCTTTCTGCAGAGACACAGCCTAGGGGTTGATAAGTGACCTCCAGGTTGCCAGAGACAGAAGCCTTAAATCTGCTTTCTATAATGAGTGTATAGTGTAACCTCAAAGGTTTTACTCCCCTCTTGGTAATCTCAAGTCTTCGGACAAACTCCCTTTTGCAGCTGTCTCTATATTTCAAACTTTCTGTCTTTTTGAAGGTTGAACTAACTTAAGAAAATAGTATGAATGCTTTGCTTGTTAATTAATAGTGTGTACATTACCAGCCAACTATAAAAGGTGGTCTTTAACAATAAAGGTTTGCTACTTCCACCAGAGAGGTAGTCTCTCTCTTTCACTATAATACTTCCAGATGCGAGACTGCACCTGTAATGACGCTGTCTGTCTCTCATAAAACCTCCATGCAACACTGCTCCAACTACACTCACACTCTGGGAGGCACAGATTTATTTAAGAGTGGGGAGCTATGATTACAATTCCAACTATCCCTTCTACATAATATTTTATATGGGGCATAATAATGTTCAATCTAGTCAGTAAAAAAATAAACCTATCACAAGGAAGGGCAATGATAGATCTGGATTTGGATTTCCAGGTCTTCCCGAGTCCTTTCAATAAGCGTCACTGCTGAGCATCTCGTTTTAACCTTGACTTGGATATCAGACATTTCTATCTGGGTGGAGTATTGGCCCATGCCTAAAGAAAAACTTGATGTGCTACATGAATTAGTTAATGAAGAGGTAGAATTAAATCACATTAAGCCTTCCTCCTCTTCGTGGAATAGTCTGATATTTCTTTTAAAAAAGAAGTCAGGTAAATGGAGAATGTTAACTGATCATAGGAGATTGAATGCTATAATTAACCTATGGGTCCTTTAAAACTGAATTTCCACATCCAGGTTTAATTTCTAAAAATTATGATATTATTAATTTAAAAGATTACCTTTTGGACATTCCTTAACAGGTCCTAATTCTGACAGTTTCACATTTACCATCTCTAGCTTAAATAGTAATGCCCCAAGGAAACATTTTCAGTGAAAAGTTCCACCACAAGGCGTGGTAAATGGCCCCACTGAGTGTCAGATATTTGTACAAAATCTTTGAAAAAATTGGCAATTCCATTTCCAGATGATATTTTCTATCACTATATAGATGATATTTTATTTGCTCTTAATAATATTGTCAAATTTGCTTGTTCATTATTTGATGAATATTGTTTACATGTGGCACCAGAAAATGTTCAGAGCACTCATCCATGGAAATATTTGGGCCATAAGATTAATGCTAAACAAATTATTCCTCAAAAGGTGCAAATTTGAAGAAATTCTAAAACGTTAAATGATTTCCAAAATTATTACATGATATTAACTGGATACGTACTTCTTTAGGACTTCCATCGTGCTCCTTCACTAATTATTTTCAATATTAGAAGGAGATACTAACTTAGACAGTCCCAGAACATTAACTCCAGAGGCTGAAAAGGAACTAATATGGTTAGAAAAATATATTCAGGAATTAAAATTGAATTACTAAAAATGAAAATTTTATTTTATATATTTTTTCCTTCTGAACATTGGATTAATAACTCAGAGTGATAATTTTATTGAATGATGTTTTCTTCCATATAAGGCTGTTAAAAAACTCCAGCCTTATGTAAAAGAAATGGCTAATATAATATTAAAGTGAGACAAAGCCTTCGATAAATAATAGGAAAAGGTCCAGATAAAATTATCATTCCTATGGAAAAAGAAAAAAAAATTATCTGATATCTTTAAGATGTCGCAAGATGGGCAAATTGCTTTCATTGATCATTTAGGAGTTATTAATAATAATAACCCCGCAGATAAAAGAATACAGTTTTTTAAGAAACCTCCTTTATTTTTCCTAAAATTGTGATTTCTCAAACTATTAGTGATACTTTAACCTGTTTTACTGATGCTAATAAAGAAGGAAATACTGGCAATATATGTGGGACCAAACAGAAGGTTAAACAAATCTCCTTTCAGTCTACATGAAAGGCTGAACTCTTTGCCATTGTTTTATTATGAGATTATCCTAATAATTATTTAAACATTATTAATGACACCAGATATTATGTTAACACAGTTCAAAATATTAAAATTACTACATTATCTAATGATAAATTTGAATTATTATAATTATGTAATACATTAAAATTATTAATTCTCAATCAAAATTTTTCTTTGTACATTACCCATAATTGAGCTCATACAAACCTACTAGGCCCTCTAAGTAAAGGTAATGAAAAAAATGATTTCTTAATAGGATCTGTTCAAACAGCCAAAGAGGAACAGTGTCTCCTTCATAATAATGCAGCTTCTTTAAGATATACATTTCAAATAAAATGGAAAGAAGCTAAAGAAATTGTATGTTTCTGTCCCACTTGTCAATTAATATCTATTCCCTCTTTACCTAGTGAAACAAAACCTAGGGAAGTTAAGTCCAATGACTTATGGCAAATGGATGTAACTCATTATGCAGAATTTGGTAAATATAAATATATCCATCATTCAGTTGATACTTATTCTCATTTCTCATGGGCCACAACATTAACCTTCAAAAAGACAGATGCTGTTATTACACACTTGTTACAAACTGTTGCTGTTATGGGTGTCCCAACGATCATCAAAACAGATAATGGTTCAGCCTATATTTCCAATAAATGTCAATCATTTTTAAAAGGGTATCATGTTAAGCATATTATAAGAATTCCAGGAAATAGCACTGGACAAGATAGCATAGAGAGACAAAATAGAACTTTAAAAGTTATGCTTTTAACACAGAAAGGGGGAATAGGATATAATGTTACTCCTCATAATAGAATACACTCAGCTCTTTCTACTTTAAATTTTTTAAAATTTGGATACTGAAGGAAAGACTTCTGATAAATCCTGCATAAAAACAATACCACCAGCCATTAGCCAGCCTGTGTATTACAAACACATAAAGAAAAATGAATGGCTTCCAGTTGTAGTAGTGCATTGGGGTAAAAGGTATCCTCTTCTCTCCACAGGAAACAATGAATTCTGGTACCCAGACAAACACTTCAAACTGTGAGATGACACCACACCCCCACCAATGGGCACAGTGAAGATGAACCAAGAATATGACTGTCACTGGAGTAACAGAGAAATCAATTGATCCCCATATCCAGTTGGAGATTGCAAATTAATCAGAGCTCTCCTCCTCCAATAACATGGAGAGGGATCTCTCAACTATATCAGAAAGTGAGAAGAACCATGATTGTGAGCAATCAACCAGTGACCTCACATATCTTGTGTCTTACAATGAAAGCCATACTTAACACACAGGTAAGTACACAACAAAATTATACTTATTGGAGTTACATTCTTAACATAGACTTGTTAGGATTAGACTCAAGATTTGAATTATCATTTTCTATCTATGTGAATGCAGTTTATTGCTACTCCGACCATATGATAATCAAGTACTCTTTAAGCCAGAAAAAGAGGGGACAATCCTCTTCAATTATTCCAGTGGAGTCAGGGGACCACTTTTAAGCACAGAACCTCCTTGCTTATATTTTGGTTTACAACAGTGGATAAGTTAAAGAATAAACTTACATCATAAATTTATTTATTAATTACTTTGAAATTTACTAAATTAATTTAAAAACAACATGCACTATTACCCTATTTGTAGCATTGTAAATTACATGTGTTTACTAATATTGTTGATTATGTTCATTGGTCAAAATTTTGAGTCTATAATTTGTATACTTTGAAACAAACTAAATTTGGATCTATTACTGACTAGAGACCTTTAGGCTATGTGATGGAAAAAATCTGATTATAGTCATCATAGTAATTATAGAAATTACACTGATATAAATTTCTCTTCATCAAAGAAGGTTTTGAGGAAATAAAGTGGTTTTGGACCACCTGTTCCATGTATTTATTGGTATCCATTACAGCCTGATTTATGGAAAGTTGCAGCAGCTCTATTTGGATTATATGCATGGAATAGTGTGCATATACATAAATCTGGACATCATTTTCAGCATATATTTTATTTAAAATGGCAAGAAGTTTATTTTACTTATGCTTGTGTAAAACTTCCTTATGTTTGACTAGTTGGAAATATTACCTGGAATAAAGATACTGGAGATATACCTTGTCCAGACCAGTGTCAAATGTTCACATGTATCAATATATGTATGAGATTTAATTTTTACCAGATTAGGATTTATCTACTCTGAGCCAGAACCAGTATTTGGCTCCCCGTGAAGATGATGAGACTATGGGAGTAGTCCCCAGCTATGCGCAACCTAGTGAGTTTAGCCCAGAACCTAACAAAGACAATGAAGAGATTCATACGCCTTCTGATAGCAGCATTTCTTGGAATTAGATCTGTCAAGGCCTTTGCAGCAGGCACTGAAGTATCTCTCACTGAATCTGTAAAGACTTACAAATTTGTATCTGAATAGCATAGTGATGCTGAGAATCTGTGGGCTTCTCAAAAACAAATTGATACTGAAATACATAATGAATTGACTGATTTAGAACAGACAATAATTTTATTGGGTGACCAATTGGATAGTTAAGAAAAGCAAATCAAACTAAAATGTGATTGGAATGTTTCTCTTATTGTGTAACCCATGTTTTTTATAATGAAAAATTGTTTCCTTGGAATAAAGTTAGAAAACGTTAGTTAAATCATGAAAATTTAACTGCTGATATTGAGTTATAACATCAAGTATATAATACTTTTGAGAAAAAATTAGAATAAATTAATGGGAATGAAATTTAAAAAGTTATATGTGGTGGAATTGCTCAATTGAATACAATGGATAAAATTTGTACTTTATTTAAAACTTCTGCCAGTTCTATGTTCTTGTTTTGCCTAACTGGATTTGTGTTTTATTGGATCATCAAAAACTTTTACAGATTAAAAAAAAAAACAAAAAAAAAACTAGTGAATGTAATGCTGCTGTATTTTTAGCTATGGCAGCAGATCAAGCCAATAATCAGAAAAGGGAAAATGTAGGAGTACGGTACCCCCACAAAGACATTGCAGTTTAGCTTCAAGTGCTCCCCATGGAAAATGAATAAGATGGAATTCCTTTCTCTGAGGACATTCCTAGGCCTGTAGAAATGCAGAAACATTTTCAGTTCTCACAGAATAATTAACTGGAGAGCCAGGCCTGGGTTGCAGTTGGAAGCTTGAACACTTATTGAGGCATTCAGTTGTAGCACTCTACTCCTCTCCCCTCATTAGCATTATAATCACTCTTTTCAGTGTAGGGAAAATGGGCTACCAAGAGCAGACAACCTGGCTACCTTATGTTTTAACCCCAAACGAAATCAATTGTATATGTGTTCAGCAGTGATCATACTGAATTTTAATTTTAGTGGTAGTTTCCCCATCTTACTTCACTTTTTTTTACTTGTATTGAAATCTAAATGAATTTTTGAGAGTATGTAAGATAATCAGTAAAATTGGGCATGGTTGTTATGTCATATTGAGCCTCAGCCTACCTTGATACCAATTATTCCATTGACATTTT
This sequence comes from Galago senegalensis, assembly GCA_963575145.1. NCBI lineage: Eukaryota > Metazoa > Chordata > Mammalia > Primates > Galagidae > Galago > Galago senegalensis. The sequence continues at coordinate 24,138 of CAUYTI010092570.1, read as the reverse complement.
TCGTTCTCTGCATCAACAAACAGAGGGCTCTGGGGAACAACACCAATATTGGGCTAGCACCTTAATCTTTTGAGCCACAGGCAAAGCCCTGAAGTCTTGACTAATAGATATAGGAAAAAAATTCCTTATGTCATAATAATGTCTCCAGTTAATATCTATCAAGGGAAATTTTCAACACTATGTCCGTTGTTGAAAGTAAAAATAATAGCCAGGCATTGTGGCATGCACCTTTTATCTCAAGTACTCAGTAGTCTGAGAGAAGATAATCACCTAAGCCCAGGAGTTGGAGGTTGCTGTGATCTCTAGATGCCACATAACTTTATTAATTGTGATAAATAAAGTAATTCTCTCTCTTTTATTGGCAAAAAGCCTATATGACCTTACCACTGCCATTTCTGAGGTGAGCAGTATTAAAAGTCTTATATTTCTACAAACTAGGAGGTTTTGAGTCAGAACCCATGTCTTTGTCCTTGAATGAATGATGTAATATTCCTCTGCCTTAATGCTGGCCAGGAGGCTGAGGCATATATGTACTTCATCTGGATGTATCAGGGGCCTCAGGCTTGTGGTTTTACATGATTAATTTACTTCTTCCAGGCTTCATTTTTACTTCTTCCAGGCTTCATTATGCTTCCTAGACCAGGCAAACAAGCAGCCTTCTCCCCTACAGCAGTTTCCTCAATTTATCAATGAGTGGGATACAAAGTTGACAATATGCTTTACTATAATTACTATTTAGCGAACAATTGATTACATATATGAATGTGTATCACTTGATCAGTAGACTAGCAAGCACCATGGAAAGGTTAGTTTGTTTTTTACAATATGTTTGTGATGTAATGGTATGATTATTAATTAACTGTGTATATATGGAACAGCAGCTATTTAATCTGGGAAAAAAATAAAGAAGTTTGCTACATGCCATCTAAAGGCAGTGCACCTCTTTGTTCTATACAATTTCAATAGCAAAACTATACTCTGCATCACTGACCACTCAAGAGAAACACATGACAATTGGATAGTCAGCTGGATCAGAGAATAGGATCAGCATCATGAGAATAGCAGGGCTCACTTCTTTGGGATCATTTCCCTCTTGACTTCTGATTGTCTAAGGTCAGTTGCAGACTTTGAAACTAGGAGCTTCTTGCCATTGGATGAGTATGCAGGACTTCTAGCATTTACAAGGAGTTAATAAGGAAAATGGGTAATTCTCAATCCTTAGAGGAACAAGATTACCTTATTAACTTCTTTAGGTAAATCTGTCAAAACTAACGTTCTGTGAGAATTGTTTCAGTTGGTTGCTAAAAATTATTATTGGATTACTTCTTAAAGAAAGAATCAATTAATTTACAAAGTATCAAAAAATGTGGGTAGAGTGCTGATGAGAGCCCATCAAACTGGTGATTTCATACACAAAAATGTATGGAGTGCTTACTATTTGGTTAAAGATGCACAGAAACCTTTGCAGTCTGGCTCAGAAATGGGAGACTTAACATCCTACCTCCTTCACCCTCTCCTCCTCAGAAGGAGAAGGAACAGACAATTTATGATGAACCTATGAAAATCCATAAAATAGATTGTTCATCTGTGACTGTGACCAGGAAGCTAAGATAGATGAGGATTCTCATAAAGATCTCATTGACTTTGACAGTGACCAACAGTGAACACTGACCAATAATCATGAAAAAAAAGTAATGACTCAGAAGACTCATAACCACAGAAAACTGACAACCCAAAGAGACAGGGAGATGTCTCTCCTCTGTCTTGGGAACTGACACGCAGCTGCATCCAGCTAGTCAAGTTCCCCCAAATTCTCTAGAGATAAAGATATATTTATTCAGGGTACCACAGCTGAGTCACCAGACAGAAAATTTGGAAATTTGAGTGTGAGTTAATAACAACTCAAACCCTGAAAAAATGGAAGAGTTAAAAAACTGTTGAAAGAAGGATTACAAAATTTACAAAATAGGTTTCAATCCATGGAAAAGAAAGATTCTAAGAATGGGTATCATGCTGCTACACCCCCTCATTATATAGCTTCTCCTAGCGCTCCTCCTTAAACTCTTAGACTGCCTACTACTGTACCTAAATAGCCTAATAAGTGTCAAGTTGGTCCTTGGATTCCCACACAGCACGTCCTAGTTTATACCCAATTTTTCCTGATCTGACAAGTTCTCAATATATTGCAAGAGTCTATTTTCCAGTTGACTCTTCTTTTTTTAATCTTGTCCATGATACTCCTGTGTCCACTTCTACATTGTCCCCCACAATCCCAGTGGCACTGGAGGATGCTATAACCTTTCCTTTATTGAGAGAGGAAAGACATGCAGTAGTACAAGTTTCTCATATGCACATAGAAATTAAATTTCTAAAAACTATGAAAGATGCACTGTATGTATATGTTCCTAATTCTACATATGCTATAGGGCTTCTTGTTGTACCCCTCATGACCTGAAAAGGTAGACTCAGATACCACTTAAATGAAATTCATTTATTATAAATGTGCATTGTACCTCTGCTCTAAGAGACAGTCATCCTTAAAGTGGGGGCATGTAGTCTTTTATACTCTTTGCGTAGCTAAGCAAGTAGGCCAGCATGGCAATGAAAGACCATGTGGGGGCTATCCTGCAAGTCCTTGGGACTGCGGTGATGGGGTTATGGGATGATGATGCCCATCTTCCAATTAAGGGACCTATGTTTTGGGAAGATATGTCTGCTTGATGGAGAAGCAAACAGAACATAACATGTAGTTAACTGAGTGGCACACTTCTGAATCTAAGCTAGGTCCTCAGAGAAGATTCAGTGTAGGGTTAGCCTGTCCATAAAGTCAGCCAATCCAGGTCACAGAGGGTGTGTAACGTGCCTGGTATTGCTTCTCACCATAGCCCTTGGCACAGTGGCTGAAATCTGAGAAATTATTGAGGAGCGAATCAAGAGAAGTTAGCAGGGTACATGATCTCTGTCCCATAGTAAAAAACTTGTTAAGTGGACACTGACCAATAATGTTGGACAAAAAAGCAATGACACAGAAGAAGAACAACCACAGAAAACTGACACCCCAAAGAGACAGGGAGATGTCTCTTTTCTGTCTTGGGAAGAGACCCTCAGCTGTGTCCAGCTAGTCAAGTTCCATGAAATTCTCTAGAGATTGACAAATACTTATTCAGGGTGCCACAGCTTAGTCACAAGACAGAAAATTTAGAAACCTGTGACCCAAGTCCACAGACCAAGGACCCCGGGGCATCTCTCTGAGGCCTTACCCTAGAGCCATTGGGCAGTGGTAGGTTTAGGTGGTGGTCCTAGTACAAGGATCTTTCTGTGGCTTCCAATTGTTCTACCCATGATGGCCTGTAAGGATATACTTAGAACCCACTTAGATGCAATCTATTTATTACACCTGTGCATGGGAACACTGCTCAGAGAGGCAGTCAGCCTGGAAGTGGGGGACAGATTGTCTTTTATACTCTTTTTGCAAAGCTACACAAATAGACTAGTACAGAAGCAAAATGTTGTGGTTAGCTCACGGCAGCTTTACAGTTGGGGTAACAAAGTTTACAGTCTGGGTAACTATGGTTACAGCTTAAGAAAGAAACTTTGTGTAAGTTTCTCACTATTGTTTGTTCACTAGGAAGTAGGGGTTTTTGTGAACTAAGGGACTTTCAGTGCTTCCTTATTCTAAAGCCTTTTCTTGAAATTGACCATGGAGGACAGGTGGGAAGCTGGGAGAAGGAATGGGATTGGAAACTTACACATTACGTTCTGAACTCTTACTGCGGAAACCATTTACTCATTTTCTGTGAATAGGGAACGTTAGCATGTACCACCTTGAGTCGAGGACAGTTTATTCAATTTAGGTATTGGTGGATAGAGGAAGGAAAAATTCAGACCCAACATAATAGATTTGAAGAATAGTCCATTGGTACTTTTGAAGAATTAAACAGCAGAGGAGAATTTGAGTCTGTGGAATAACAAATGATATATACCCAAATATCTATTAATACAAGTAAAAGATGTTTGCCTTAGAGCATGGTAACATGTTGATGAGAAAAAAGAGATTAAATAGTTTTTCACTAAAATATTACAAGGAAATAATGACCCTTTCTCAGAGCACTTTGCACCCTTGCAAATGAGAATGAAATAATCCTTTCCAGGAGAAGAAGCTCATAAAATACTTCTTTTACAAGTGGCATTTGAAAACATGAATGCTGATTGTAAATGAGAACTAGCAGGTCTTAAAAAGCAGAAAGATGTTACCATTGAACAGTATATTTGTGATTACAGAGAAGTTTTATCTGGCACTTTTCAACTTAATTTACAAGCCATGGCTATTGTCTCAACTTTGCAAACTAATTCACAGAATGCAAAATGTTTTAACTGTGGAAAAATTGGTCATGTCAGAAAATAATGTAGGAAAGATAAAACTGAGACTAAACCTTCTTGTGTATGCTGACATTATTGCAAGGGAAAACATCGGACCAATGGTTGCTGCCCTGTAAAGGAAAAAGATGGCAATATTCTCCCTCCTCACAGAGAACAAGGAAATAATAACAACCCCTATGAGAACCAGGGAAATGAGCAAGTGAGCCTAGCTCTAGGACTGCAATCAAAGAACTTGAGCCCCCTTCAATAATTACTTCTCCTGAACAACAATTAAATTTAAAAGACCAGGAGACAAATTCAGAAAATTTAGAAATCAAATTACAGATTAAAATTTGTGTTCAACATTATGTCAGGCCACTCAAGGAAGTGCAGTATTAGATCCAACTTTATTAAAAGCTGTTAATTATATAGTGGGGAACCACCTAAACAACTACCTACTTTAGTTTATGGCTCCATTCCTGAGGGAACAGTAGGATTAATTCTAGGAAGAAGCAGTCTTGTTATGGAAGGATTATTATTCCATCCAGGAGTAATTAATGAAGATTATAAAGGAGAAATTTTAATAAAGGCTTCAGCCACAAAGGATGTCCAATTAATTGCAGGACAGGGTGTGGCTCAAATCTTAATTTTATATTATCATAAAGGCAAAGCCCTTTGGTGCCAGTGAGAGGAGAATATGTCCTTCAAATATGTAAAGATAAAATTTAGAGTCATGAGCCATGGGAACATTTAGGATATTATATAACTGCTCAAAATATTGCACAGAAATCCTAGGAAACTTACACCAGAAGAATAGAGTTACAAAGGATTGAGGAGCATATTCAAGATGATTCAATTAGAACAATTTTCTGAAAGCAATAATTTTTATATTTATCTATTCCCATCAATACATTCTATCACTGGGTTAATTGTCCAAGAAACAGCATTTTTAGGCTGTTTTTTTTTAACCTAATAAAGCTTCTAAAAAGATATAAATATATGTCACAAAATGGTGTATTCAATCTTAAAAGGTAGACAGCGTTAAGACAATCAGTTGGAAGAGACCCAGAAAAAAATTATATTTCCACTAAATATTAATCAAATTTTTGATTTGTTGATGTTAATCACCAAATTCCAAATTGCTTTATCTGATTATATGGGAATTATAGATAACCATTTTCCACAGGATAAAAGAATTCAGTTTCTTCAAAATACTTCATGTATTCTACCTGTCTTTATTAAGTTGGAATTGTTGAAAATGTAGAGACATTTTATACAGATGTTAATAAAATTGGAGTAGCTGGATATTTAGTTTTAAATTCCCAAAAGCTGCAAAGGACCCTTTGTAAGTTTTGCCAAAAAGCATAATTATTTCTATAATATTATAAAATTACCCTAGCCAAGGTTTAAATATAATTAGTGATTACCTGTTTTCTTCTGATGTATTTCAAAAAATACCAACACTTACCTTACTTACTAATAATGAAGAATTAACAATATTATTTCCTACCTGACAACATTTAATAAGAAATAGAATACATTCCATTTATATTACTCATGAAAGAGCTCATACTAATTTACCTGGACCTATGTAAGAAGGAATGACCCTATGGATCAGTTAATTAGGTCTGTACTATCAGCTAAACAAGTACATTAATTACATAATACTAATGTTGAACCTTAAAAAAAAAAGACATTGTATCTCTTGGTACACTTCTTGAGACATTATTCACTCTTACCCTATTTATGCTCCACATTTATCTATGGGAGTTAATCCCAGAGGCTTAATATCTACTAAATTATGGCAAATGGATGTTAATCAATATTCTAAATTTGGAAAATTAAAATATAAACATCATTCAATTGATATATATTCTCATTTTCGGGGGCATCAGTATTATCATCAGAAAAAGCCAATGCATTTATTAAGCATCTACTAAAAGCTTTTTAAGTAACAGGTATGCCATCATCTATTAAAACAGACAATAGGCCTGCTTCTATTTCAAATAAATGTCATGACTTTCTTAAATTGCATAATATAAAACATATTAGTGATATAACTGGCTATAGCACAAGTCAAGATAAACTTGAAAGCCAAAATCTAACATTAAAGGAAATGATATTAAAAAAGAACAAAAGCGATAGAGCAGTATAATGTTACCCCTAGACAAAGAATATCCTCTGCCTTACTTACTTGAATTTTTTTGAATATCAACGAAATTGTTGAGATTCCAATGTACAAGAACTGGATAGCTGTTACCTCCCCACTATTAAATCATCCAGTACATTATAAAGATACTGCAAACGGGCTTGGCGCCTATAGCTCAACTGGCTAAGGTGCCAGCCACGTACACCTAAGGTGGCGGGTTCAAATCCCCAGCTAGGACCCGCCAAATAACAATGATGGCAGGACATGTGTTCTCACCATGGGGAAGAGAATGAGAAGCGTTGAGTTGGAGAAAAACAACTTGAAGAAGCTAAGCTTGACTCTGACGTGAAGAAAGAAAGTTTCAGATGAAGGGAGCACCCCCAGTAACTTGGAAGCAAGTAATGGACTTGTGTCATGAGGCTCATGCTTTGCTATAACACTCTCAACATGAAATTAATGTTGTAAACAACTTATTTTGGCCATAATTACTTTATTGTCAGCTCCTGTAGAAGGAGAGAAATATGAATGCTGGACTTATGTTTCTAACTCTGAACTACTCTTTAGAGTTAGTTGACTAGAACCAACTGTATCTGTTTATTTTAATTACTCATCTTGGCTTCCAGGCCTGTATGAAAACAGGGGACCATTCAAGCCTAAGCAAGAAGGCACTTACATTACTAATTAAACAACTGGTTTTACTAGTCCTCCTATCTCTCTTGGTCATCAATCTCACTGTTTAAACATGGATACTATGGCCTGGATTAGCTTACAGGAAATTGGCCCTAAGTGCCCAGAGACATTTGCTGATATGTATATGTTAACTACTTTGTGCAAAAGGTATGTGACAATCATGGTTGATTAGAATTACCCCCTGTGTTATGCATTCCCTCAAAGTACTCCAGTACCTGATTCACTGGACAAAGTGTAAAGGAAAATTTCCTTAAATACTGATAACAATACCTAAAGGGGAAGTCATTGATTGGGTTCTGTATCTGACCTTCAGAACTGCTTTTGATGCATCATATCCTTTTTACATACCTGACAAAAGAAGTACCATACTAATATTAAGTATGTCTTCTTTACACTGGATTAATAGCAATTTTTCACCACATTCTCCTGGAATTGCCACATACCCTAAACAGAGTCATTTGTGGAAAGAGGCTGCAGTTTTCAAGGCTTTAAAAGCCTGGATAGGTCATCAACATAAAAATAAATTTGTCTATAAAATGAGTTTTGAAGTGAAAGAAATAAAATTTATACAAGCATGTGAACAATTAACCTTTGTGTGGCACAAGTGTAACATTATTTGGGATAAAGTAACAGTAGAGCTAGTCTGTTTAAAATGTCAAATGTTCACTTGTATTAACAACCCTTTAAGTTTTAAACATTCAAAGAAACAGCTACATCTTCTCAGAGCTCACATTGGTGTATGGCTTTCATGTGGACATGACAAGACCATGACAGGAATCCCTAGCTCTCTCCATACTCCAGTTGTTGGTTGATCATATACTGAAAAAAGCAAAGATTTCCTTGGATTTCTGATTGTTGCCATCTTGGGAATCATCAGAGTTACTGCAACCATGGCTACTGGAGGAGTATCCTTGACTCAGAACATCCTGACACAGAATTTTGTGTCTGATTGGCACAATGATTCTGAGCAACTTTAGACTGCCCAGAAACAAATTGATACTGAATTGAACAATAAAATTTCAGATTTAGATCAAGTTGTAGTAATGTTAGCAGATGAATTGGTTAATTTAAAGAAACAAATTAAGCCTAAATGTGATTAGAATGTAAAAACTTTTTGTATTACCCCTGTCATGTATAATGAAACTAAATTTCCTTGGGATAAGGTTAAAAAACATTTGTTAAACCATGAGAATTTGCCTGTGTATATTATGATGTTACAACATGAAATGTATTCAACTTTCCAAAAAAAAAAAAAATGGAAAAGGTTTATTGTGACTCTACCTTGCAAAAAATAGCACATGGAATTGAATTTAATCCTTTACCTGATATAAATGGGATCATTGGAAGCTTGGACATATTGTTTGCTTCATTATTAATTTTATGTTTGATTTTATATATACTTTGTAGGAAAGTTAATCAAACCAAGAAAGAAAATGGAATAAATACTGCTGTCTTTCCTCTTATGATAAGTGAGATAAATGCCCATCCTCAGAAAAAAATATGGAGAAATATAGGTGAAAAGCCTACAGGTCTTTATCTCCACCATTTCTGAGAGTGACCCAAATTAAAAGTCTTGTCTTTCTACAAAGTAGGAGGCTCTAAGTCAGGACACAGTGGCTTTTGCCCTGGTATGAAGGATGTAATATTCATCTGATTTGAAGCTGGCCAGGGATCTGAGGCACATATGAGCATCATTGGTATGTCTCAGGGGCCTCTGGCTTGTGGTTATACAAAATTAAGTTACTGCCCCCAGATGGCTTGAAGATTCAAGGAGCAGACAAATAAGCAGCCTTTTCCTCCACAGCAGTTTTCTCTATTTATCAATAAGTGAGCTAAGAAGTTGACAATGTAATTCACTATGGCTACTATTTTTAGAATAATAGATTACTTAGAAGAATGTGTATCACTTGATCAGTACACTAGCAAGCACCATAGAAAGGTTAATTTTTTTAGACTATATTAGTGAGATAATGATATGATTACTGATTAATTATGTGAATGTGCATCACTAGCTATATAAGCTGGGAATAAATAAAGAAGTTTACTACTACATGTCATCTAAAGGGTGTAGACCTCTTTACTTCTGTACAATTTCAATAGCAAATCTTTATTTTGTGTCACCATCCACTCAAGACAAATACATCACAAAAGTCTCCATAAAAGAAGAAAGAAAAATGAAGAGTAATTTCATTTCAAATGTTTTTCTCCATTTGTTCATTTAGACAGAGTCATGTTTTGTTGTGTTTGGTCGAGTACGCTGATATCATAGCTCACAGCAAAGTTCAAGTGTTCTCATAGGCAAATATATTTCCTCAGCTGGAATGCCACAGTCCTGCATAACAGCCAGGCTCTTTTTATTCTTCACAGATGGGTATATCAATAGTGCTGAGGCTCATCTTCAGTTCCGAAGCTCAGATAAACCAACTGACTGAGTCTCCCAAATTGCCAAGATGAGAGGCATGAAGAACTAACCCTGGCTACAAAACCTAGTTTGAAAAATATCCCATCTCAGTGTCTGAAGTGGTGCCTAAGCATGAGGGTTGTGAATTCAAAATTGGTCTCAGCCAATCTGCAACAAAACATAGCTAGGCAATGTGGAAGAATCCTAAGTGCCCATTGATCCTTAAATGGATCAATAAACTGTGGTATATGTACACTGTGGAATACTATGCAGCCATAAAGAAAGATGGAGACTTTACATTCTTCATGTTTCCATGTATGGAGCTGGAAAATATTCTTCTTAGCAAAGTATTTCAATAATGGAAGAAAAAGTACCCAATCTACTCAGTGTTATTATGTAACTAATATAGCTTCCATATGAAAGCTATAACCTAATTATAGCCTAAGAGTACGGAGCGGGGGATGGGGAGACGTGGGGTTAGGGGTGGATAAGTGGAAGGAGGGTGATAGGAGGGATCACCTCTATGGTTTATTTTACAAATGTACAAATTAATCTTTCTAAAAGAAAATGACATGAAGGCTGTGTTAACCAGTCTGATGAAAATATTTCAAATTATATATGAAAACACCACACTGTACCCCATGACTGCATTAATGTTCACAGTTAACATTTAACAAAAGAAGTAAATTCCACTGGTATAATCCACTCCTTATCGAAGATGCTTTTGGGAAAAAAAGTGGTTTTGCACCACCCATTTCCAGTATTTATGGCTATCCATTACAAACTGATTTATGGAAACTTGGAAAGGCTTTATTTGGATTACATGCATGTAAATGTATGCATATACATGAACCTGGATGTTATTCACAACATACCTTTCATTTCAAGTGGCAAGAAATGTGTAAAACTTTCCTGTTTGGTTAGTTTAAAATATTATTTGGAATAATACTTTGTATTATTTGGAGAAATACATTGTCCAGGCAAATGTTAAATGTTCACATGTTTTAATGTACCCATGAGATTTGATTTTTCCCAAGACAGGATTTATTTACTATGGGCTAGAACTGGCATTTCACTTTCCATTAAGAAAACGAGACCATGGGGAGAATGCCCAGCCATCTCCATCCTAGCAATTTTTGGACAGAAGCTGACGAAGAAGACAAAGATGTTTATCAGTCTTCTAATAGTGGCAATTCTTGGGATTATAGCCATCACCTCCACTGCAAATACCATTGGAATTGCCCTCACTGAATCCATGGAGACTGAAAAATTTCTGTCTGTCATAGAGATGCTGAGAAACTATGGATTTCTCAAAAAAAAAAAAATTGAACCAAAATACATAATGAATTAGCTGACTTAGAACAGACAATAATTTTGTTAGGTAATCAATTGTATAGTTTAGAAGCAGATCAAATTAAAATGCCATTGGAATGTTTCTTCTATTGTGTTACCCATGTTTTTTTATAATGAAACATTGTTCTTTTGGAGTAAAGTCAGAAAAGATTTGTTAGACCATGAAAATTTAACTGCTGATATAATTTAGTTACAACATCAACTGTTTAAAACTTTTGAGCAAAAATTAGAACAAATTAATAGAGTTGAAATTTTAAAAGGTATATCTGAAGGCATTGCTCAGTTGAATCTGATGGACAAAATTGGTACTTTATTTGGGACTTCTGTCATTTATCCTATCTTCTTTTACCTAATTGAATTTGTGTTATATTTAATCATCAAAATTCTTTTGCAGGTAAAAATAACTAGTGAGCAGAATGCTCCTGTGTTTTTGGCGATGTTAGCAGTACAAGTCAATAATTAGAAAATGCAAATTGAAGTGGTACAGCCCTCCACACTCAGACATGGTAGTTTAGCCTCATGTGCCCCCCGGAGGAATGTGGCCCCAAATTGGAAACTCCTTACAATTGGAAACTCCTTCCTCCTTACTCCTATCTTGAGGACAGGCCCAGGCCTGCTGAAAAGCAGAACGCTCCAGTTCACTGAAAGGTATGTGCTGCAGGGCAAAGCCAGGTCATATTGTGGGGATGAACACCTTTCCAGACACTGGGCCATTGTATTTTCTTCCTTTTTCCTCTTAAACATGCTAGTTGCTAGTTTTAGTTTAAGGATATGGGCTACCAGAACAGACTACCTGACACCCTTGTGGTTTAGCCCAAAGCAAAGTGCTCTTAATTTGTATCAATTATATACTTGATCAGCAGTAATTGTGCTGAAATGGATTTTTATTGCAGTTTCTATGATTTCTGTTTGCTTTATGAATTGTTTGTTATTTTAAACTTTTAGGGGATGTTTTAGAGTATAGAAGAGGATCAATAGAGATAACTAATTGCAGAGTCCCTGATCCAGCTTCAGCTCCCATTCACACTATTCATTATGTCTTCAGTCATCAATTAGTTAGCTCCAAGAACAGCAACAGGTATGGAGTACACTACTCCTCACCAGATTTTGAGAGGGAAACTTCAATAAGACACCTCACTTCTGAAACAACCTACTCTAGAGAAAGAAGTAATACATCATGAAAAGTAGAACTGGGAATTCTGTGATGTACCATTTAGGCCAATCAAATCATTGTCTGATTACTGGACTCAATTTCCATAACATCCCAGGGCAGAACCAGGTATAAACCACACTTCCATTTGATTACAAATCCATGACTTGAAAGGTAAAGGACTTTTTTTTAATTCCTCAGCCATGGTTACAAATCACAATGTAGGAAGCAGGAATTCAGTGTGGAGAAAAAACCCTAGCCTTTCTAAAACTTTGAACACAAAAACAAATCCAGATGATAACTATGCATGTTTAACAGGAATAAGCATAAAGAAGGTAACCAAGGGCAACACCCATTGTGATTCATCCATGGTTACCATGCAGTGACTTCATACTGGAATGTCATGGGATCCTGGCCTCTGGTCAATGATACTCAATGTAATTTTCTGCTCACTGCTGCTACTGCCCTGCAAGTGTTTGATCAAGGATATTTCTTACCACTCCATCCAAACACAGAGAAGTATTCTCTCATTTGTGCCTTAATGATTACATTAACATTTGACAATCCAGTCACTATGATGACACAACAGTTGAGATTTTGTAAAGAAGTGAGACTAAAGCTGCATTCCAGGTGGCAAAACTTCATATAGACCCTTAAGTACTGTTGTCTTTGTTCTTCTTTTCTTTTTCTTCTTGAGACTGGATTTAACATCACTCTCAGTTGATAGACTGCTGTGACATCACAATTCACAGGAATTTCTGTCACCTGGGCTCAGGAAATTCTTTTGCCTCAGCCTCCTCAGTATCTTATACTACAGATGCCACCTCAATGCTCAGTTATTTTTTGTTGCAGATTGGCTGGGACCATTTTCCAACTCACCATCCTTGTGGTGAGCCACCACTTCAGACATTGAAGATGAGATGTTTTTCCAACTACGTTTTGTGGGAAGGAGTGGTTCTTCATGCCTCTCATCTTCAAATTTGGAAGGCCTTGTCAGTTGAATTGCATGGAATTCTAAATGGGAGACCACCGTCCGCACTACTGAGATACCCTTCTCTGAAGAATAAAAGTGGCCTGATATTATGCAGGCTTCTCACATGCCAGCTGAGGGAATAGGTTCACTTTAGGAGAATACTTGAAGTTTGTTCCCAGCTATGATACCAAGCTACTCTACCAAGGCAGTAAAACGATGCTCTATCTCAATAAATAAATGGAGAAAAACATTTGTATTGGACTTACTCATCATTTTACTATTTTTTAATAGTGAAAGGGACTTACTTTATTTATCATACTCAGTAAAGTTCTGTGGCATCTAGAAATCACGGCAATCAAAAACTCCTGGTCTTAGGCAATATTCTTCTTTCAGCCTTCCGAGTTCCTGGGAATAGAGGTGCATGTGACAATGCTTGGATATTATTTTTACACTTAACCAAATATCTAGTGTTGAATTTTTTTTCTGTAGATCACATGTAAACTGGAGAATTGTTTCTTTCATAGGCAATTATTTTTTCCAACAACCCCTGTTAGTCAAGACTGCAGATTTTACAAAAATCTAAACATTTGGTATCTTAGATTCTTATAGTCATTCTAAACTGCCCATATGGTGAATTCTTGACTCAAATTCGATACTTTTATGCAAACTAAAATAGCCCTATTTGTTCTCCACACATTATGTTTCACTTTTCAATCTGGGCCAATATTCCCTTGCCCAAATCATCCAAGGCAAGTGACCGGTGACCAGATATATCTGGATGACCACTATCCATAAGATCAACCATCAGTGTCCTAAGCAACCAACCACAAATGGATTTATCCTTTCTAACTGTTCCCTCAACTCCTGGGGACCACAATATATCTCCTTTATGAAGTCCTGTATTCCATCTGCGTACTGACCTTTCACTCTTGAAACTGTACTTAAAATTTATATCTTTCTTTCTTTCTCTCTTTCATTATTTCTCATGAGCCTGACTCTCATGCTGTTACCCAGGTTAAGATGTCCTTGACTTCAGCCTTCCACACAATGACATCAACTCTTCGGTTGAAGTGATCCTCCTGCCTCAGGCTCTGGAGTACCTGGAAATATAGGTAAAGTAGACAACAGTTGAATACCCTTTCTATTTGAGTAAAAACATGGTAAGATATCAGGGCAGAGGTTTCCTTTCTGTTGCTCAGCCTTGTCCCTAACATGGGAGCTCAGGGGACCTCCCCAGTTGGCTGCCCAGAGTATTGAAATATTGTAGTCATGCAGGAGATAAGTCATTGAGCTGTACTTAAGAAATCAAATTATCAGGAACTTTCAGGATTGTCCAATCCTCAGGGCTAGGTGACATATAGGGAGTATGTCAAGATTGTTTTACATATCTGTTCTAGAGGTCACCACAACTATGCATGTATCTCCTTTATCCTTGTCAGGTTTCATTAGCTATTATGCATAATATGTGTCATCCAATATAACTCTTCAATATGCATTGTGGCCAAGAAGCCAAAAGTTTAGACACACTTAGCACAGAATTCATGATTGATGGAAATTTGTAGAAAGGCTCATATTTCCCATGATTATAATAAAGAAATAATAAAGAAAGGAGATATAGAGTACACTACTGGACACAGTGTCTCACCATATTTCAATAGGGAAAAGTCAGTAAGACACCTATCATCTGAAACAAGCCTATTCTAGAGGAACAAATAAAACATAATGAAAAGTAAAACTGGGAATTGTAAGATATAACATTTTGGTCTGTCAAAACATTGTGCACTTATTAGACTTAATTTCTTTTTCTATAACATCCTAGGAAAGCACCAGTTATGAACCCCACTTTTCCATTTAATTACAAATCTGTGAAAAAAAATGAAAGAATGGGTTGTTGAGTCCCTTGGTCATGGTTGCAAAAAAAAAAAAAATTACATAGCAGGAATTGAGTGTGGATAAAGAGAGACCCATTCTTTGTAATAGTTTGAACCCTACAACAAACCCGGACATCAAGTATGCATGATTAACAGGATTGAGAATAAGTGTAAAGATGGTAACCTAGGGCAAAAGCCATTCTGATGTCATTCAGGGTGACCATGTTGTGACTTAAGTCTTGAATGTAATAAGATCTAGCCTTCCGGTCAAAGATATTCACTGGAATTCAAAGACACTCACTGGAATTTTCTGCTAATTTCATCTGCTGTCCTGTTTGTGTTTGATCCAGGACATTTCTTAGCTCTCCATCTACAGAAAGAGAAGTTATCTCCCAGTTGTACCTTATAGATTTCTTTAATGGCTGAGATTACAGTCACTAGGCTGAGACAAAAGTTGAGAATTTGTATAGCACTTAGACTCAAGCTAAATTCCAGATGGTAAAACTGCATAAAGACACTTAAGTAGTGTGATCTTTCTTTCTTTTCTTCCTTTCTTTCCTTTTTTTTTTTCTTGAAAGAGTTTCACTTTGTCACTCTCGGTATACTGCTGTGCCTTGACAGCTCACAGATGCCTCCATCTCCTGGGTTTAGGGGATTCTTTTCCCTCAGTCTCCTCAGTAGCTTGAACTAAAGGTACCTGCCTGAATGCCTCCCTAAATTTTGTGGCATAATTGTTGAGCCCATTTTTTAATTCAACACCCTCATGGTGACCCACCACTTCTGTAGCGGTTCATTAACCCATGCTAAGACATGGCAGTTTAGCTTCTTATGCTCCCCATGGAAAATGGCACTAAGTTGGAATTTTTTTTCTGTGAGGACTTGCCTAGGCCTGCAGAAATGCAGAAACGTTTGTAGTTCTCACAAAAGAATAAACCAGACAGCTAGGCCTGTGTTGCTGCTGGAAGTTGGAACACCTGTCTAAGCATTGTACTGCTGCAGTCTTGTCCCCTCCCCTCATTAACATTATAATCACTTTTTTTTGGTTTAGGAAAATGGGATAACATGAGCAGATAACCTGGCTCCCTTATGTTTTAACCGCAAACAAAATCAATTTTATATGTGTTCAGCAGCAATTGTACTTAATTTGAAAATTACTGGAAGTTTCCTGATCTTATTTCACTTCTTTTTGACTGTATTGAATTCTTACTGAATGTTGTTCACAGCGCTTCTGCACACTGACCTTAAGGTTAGTGACACTTGTACTTACGGAATCTAGAAGGTTTGCTGAGCTTGCCAATTCTCAGACTCTAGACATTCTAGACATTAGTTAGAAAAGGGGATCATTCGCCATCTAGTCCTGGGTAATTCCTCCTTGGTTGTTGAGGATAAATACATTTAGTTGCTTAGAACTCTTTTATATACTATGGGAATTACTTGTTACACTCAACCAACTTCTTTTACTACTTGTTTGCCACCATAAGAAATTTTTATGATTGATACACTCCTGATTCCCATAAACAATTAAATTTAAATATTTGGGAGAAAGTTGGTGAATAAATGAAGCACCATCATCAGCAAGGCAATATTATTGATAAAGATATTTGGGCTGTTTATCATTTGGTTAAGTTAGATTTACAGGATAGTTGGGAATATTCCCTGGAATAAAGATACTAGAGAAATATATTGTCTAGGCCAATGTCAAATGTTCCTATGTTTTAATGTGTCTATGATATTTAATTTTTCCCCATAAATAATTTATCTACTCTGAGCCAGAACCAGTATTTGACTTACCATGAAGATGATGAGACTGTGGGAGGAATCCCCAGCCATTACCATCCTAGCAAGTTTAGCCCAGAAGCTGGAAAAGAGAACAAAGAGATTCACTAGCCTTCTGAAAGCAGCAATTCTTAGAATTATAGCTTTCACAGCCTTTACAGCAGCCACCGGAGTAGCTGTCACTGATTCTGTAAAGACTAAAACATTTGTATCTAAATGGCATAGTTATGCTGAGAAACTATGACTTACTCAAAAACAATTTGATACTGAATTACATAATGAATTGGCTTAATTAGAACAGATAGTAATTTTCTTAAGTAACCAACTGTATAGTTCAGAAAAGCAGATCAAATTAAAATGTGATTAGAATGTTTCTTCTTATTGTGTAACCCTTTTTTGTTTGGTTTTTTGTGATCATTGTTTACTTGAAGTAAAGTCAGTAAACAGTTGTTAAACCATGAAAATTTAACTGCTGATATAATTTAGTTACAACATCAAGTATATAATTATTTTTAACAAAAAATTGGAAAAAAATTAATGGAGATAAAATTTTAAAAGGTATATCTGAAGGAATTGCTCAATTGAATCCAATGGATAAAATTTATACTTTATTTGGAACTTCTACGAGTTCTCAGTTCTTCTTTTACCTAATTAGATTTGTGTTATATTTGCTAATACAAAAAAAAAAAAAAAAACCTTTTAGGTGAAAATATTAGTAAACAAAATGCTACTGTGTTTTTGGCTATGGCAACAGTGAAAGCCACTACTTAGAAAGGGGGGAATATTGGGGTACAGTACCCTATGCTAAGACATGGCAGTTTAGCTTCATGGGCTTTCCATGGAAAATGGATCTAAGATGGATTTTTTTTCCTCAGAGGAATTGCCTAGGCCTTCAGAAATGCAGAAATATTTTCAGCTCTCAAAAAAGAATTAACAAGAGAGCCAGGCCTGAGTTGCAGCTGGAAGCTTGAACACCTGTTGAGCCATCTGGCTACTGTGCTCTGCTCCTCTCCCCTTATTAACATTATTGGTCTGTTGTACTTTGCTCCTCACCTGTCATTAACCAAACCAACTTTTTTTGGTTTAAGAAAATGGCTCACAATAACAGAAAACCTGACTGCCTTATTTTTAAGCCGAAACAAAATCAATTGTATATATGTTCAGCAGCAATCATAGCAAACTGGAATCTTTTTTTTTTTTTTTTTTAATATTTAAATCTTTGGATCTCTTTATTCCATGGCCTTCATAAAAACAAACAAAGTGGCCAAATTTTTTTTCCACTATAGCTTAAAATATCAAAAAGATTTACTAGTAATTTATAATTAGCAATGAACTCTGTACTGAGTCATTTGAGGGTCACAGGCCCAAGGACCAGAGTGATGTGTTACAGGTTGCCAAAGTAACTTCAAACACTCTGAATCCTCTTTAAATACGATGGAATGAGGCAAGGTGTCGTGACAAAATTCCAGGCATAATAGGAGTAACAGTTCATTGATGCCTAGTTTTACTGTACTAAAAAAGAGAGGGAGGGTTACTTATTTGAAAATACAACTAATTACAGTCTCATCTATGATTATTTACATTCGTATACTGAAAATATCTATTATTTGGACAAATCCTGTGATAAGTCACTTGCTACAAAATGAAGTTCTTACAATAAGCATGAACAATTTATCCTTTTTAGATAATGGAAGAATGTATCAAAAATCTTCATTTATGTTCCAAACATTTAAAAAAAAAATCAAAAATCTCTTTCTTAAGCCTGGAAAGCTAAGAAAAAAAGACCCACCCATAACTCTGCTTCTCAGCACATCAACTTCTGCAAGGACACAGCATGTTTGCTGACTTTAAAATGTTTATTCTGTAAAAAATTAGTTGCTTTTTATACAGCTATACAAAGTTCTTAATGTTTCTTTGGCAATGGAATATAATGGAATTTTACAACTATATAAAAAAGTTACCTTTGCCTAAGAAACAGTATTTACTGTGTGTACATAGTTGACTGACAAAATTCTCTACCATCCAGCACCCTAATTAATTGACGAAATAAGCTATCTCAAATTACAGGATTTCCCAAGAGAGAGAGAGATAGAGATACACACGTACACACACACAATCTTCTGTGGCTCAAAACACAGTATCACGGCCCTATCTGCAGGCAACTTGCAATCATTGCCAAATACTATTTAGTGATAAAAAAAATCCTTTCAGTGATGAAAAAATACTTATAAGTCCCATTGAAGTACTGCTTTAGTTTAACTATACATAAGAAATTACTTAACCTTCTGCTATTCCAAATATATTTAATGCTCATTTTTTAAGATGAGCCTTCCTCCCCCCCCAAAGTAACTGCATTTTATCTTTGAAATTAAGCAGGAAAACAAACAAACAAAGAACACTAGTATACTGTTGATAAGAACTTAAGTGGTGTAGCCACTGTGGAAAATAATATGGCTGTTTCTAAGAAAATTAAAACTAGAACTACCAGAGAAGTCAGTAATCCCACTTCTGGATATTTATCCAAAAGAATTGAAATGAGGATCTCAAAGAGATGTTACCTCTTCTATGTTCACTGCAACATTATTCACAATAGCAAATATGTGGAGAAAACCTAAATGTCTATCAACAAGTGAATGGGTAAAAAAAAAAATGTAGTGCACATATGCAATTGAATACTTTAACTTTAAAAAGAAGGAAATCTAGGGCGGTGCCTGTGATTCAAGGAATAGGGTGCCAGCCCCATATCCCCGGCCCACCCAAAAACTTAAAAAAAAAAAAAAAAAAAAGGAAGGAAATCCTGCAATTTGGGGCAATGTGGATTAAGCTTGAGGATAATATGCTAAGTGAAATAAGCCTGTCATGGGAAGACAAATATTGCATGATTCCACTTATATGGAGATGTTAAAACAGTCAAATTTATAGAACCAGAGAGAGGAATGCTGTTTTCTTGGAGGAAAGCAAATGGGGAATTACTAATCAATGGGTATAAATTTCAGCCATGCAGGATGATTCGGTTCCACAGATCTTCTGTACAACATCCTACCTATACTAACCATTAGTGTATTATATACTAAACATTTGTGAAGAGGGTAGATCTCATGTTTAATGTTCTTACCACAATGATGATGATGATGATGATGAAGGCAAGAATAGTGGCATGTTTGTATATTAAACAAACAGAGGGAAAACCTGTTAATGTAGGAAACCACAGGGTAGGTTTACTGGACCAGTGACCTCAGGTGAGCCCAAGAGGAGGGTATCTGGCATACAAATGGAGGCACTGGCTCTAGGTGAGTGCATGGATAGTTCAGTCATGGTAGAAGAAGGACAAGCAAAGGCTATGCTGAGAGATTCTATTTGGTGCAGTGGTTCTCAACCTTCCTAATTGCCGTATTGTTATAAATGGAACAAAGGGGTCATGACTCACAGGTTGAGAACTGCTGGTTTGGTGGGTAGAGGTGGCTGTTGTCCTCTGATTGTTTCAATTTCTCAGCAAAATTTCAAGCAAGGTCATCAGCAGAGAGTAAGGATGGGAGAAGTTGTATTAGAGGCTTGAAGATCAAAGAGAAGCTATTACAGAGGGGTCTATAGCAGTTTGAGAATAAATGGACCAGGATGGAGATTTGGTTTGACAGCTAGGCAATATTAAGGGTTCGACTGAGTTCCATGGTTATCAATTTAATGCAGGATTTGGCAACCTTTTCCATAAAGAGCCACATATATTAAGCATTGTGGTCCCTCCATTCTTGGTTGCACCTACTTACCTGGCCAGTGTGGTGACCAACCTGCTGTAGATAATACTGGAGTTGTCATAGACTATATTTAAATTGACAGGGAGAGTTGTCCTCTCACCTTCAAGAGCAGGCTCCAGTGGTTTTACCTCATTGAAATGTCTCAGTTTCTTAAGCAAAATCAGAATTCCTTCTGTGGTCCCAGCATCTTTCCTTCAGCATCTTTCTGCCATGTTCCCTGCACTGTACTGTAAGTCCTAGGATTGGTCTGTATTAGTTCAAGAGAGTTGAGTAATACATTTTCTGCTTTTTGGGGTGTGTTAGTTAATGTAACACCAATAGCCTGAAATCAGTCATGGTGAAAGAATTTACACCACAGAAATTGGTAAGCCTTACAAATCAGGGTTTCCCTCACCCCTACATTCCAGTTGTTGAACATCTATTTACCAGGCCACTGTGTAATGAATTCATTTGTATCACTATGACTTCCACTGCTCAAATTTCTTAAGAATCATGACCATATTCAACTAAATTTTCTATCTTTTCCATCTATAGGACTGTGGGAAATGCAGTAAATGCCAAAAAGTGAACGCAATTTTAAATATTTTACTTTTTCCCTAATTAATTTGGTTCCAGAAAATTTCTTCCAGTTTAATAATCTGCCCCAAAGTCAGCAAAGTGTATCAAACCACACATTAAAAAAAACTAAAGATGACATTAGGTGTTTTTGAGATTAATGGCATTTTTGATTAGACCCCAACCTATCACAATCTTCTCTGGATTGACTTTGGTCTCAATCTGTAACCACCCAACTGGTTCAATCGTCTTTGGCAAACACTGTGCCTCCTATCTGATAGTATGACTCACAGCCCTTAAGAGCATGGGGTTTGGAGCCAGACTACCTCCTGATAATGGGTATGTTATGAAACACATATGTCCTCATTTGTAGAAGGGCATAAAAATGGTACATACCTTGTAGAGTTGCTTTATAGATTAAATAAGTAAATCCACTTGCTGCAGTGCCTTAGAAACGTTAGAGCTAATTATCACCACTAACTGATCTCCCAGGCTTCTACTCTTGCCTGTCTAAAAATCCATATTTCACAAAGCATCCAGAGTCAGCTTTTACAAACATAAATCTATCACATTATCCTTCTGCTTGAAAACCATCAATAATTTTCATAAATTGGAAATCAAAATTCAATCTCCTTTTCATAGTCTCTAGTCCCTTTATGATCTACCACTGGAATTTCTTCATACTCTCTCTTCCTGCCAGGCCCTCCTGCTGTCACTTAATTTTACCCTCATGGTCTCCTTCTGCTCCTTCAATGTGCCAAGGTGCCAAGCTATCATCCTCTTTGCCTCATTCTTCCCTTTACCTGGAATAGTTTTCTCCTAGTTTTTCCTATTGTTCTCTCTCTTCATTCTGATCTTGGTTCAAATGTCACCTCTTCAGAGAACTCTCTTCTGAGCCCTCTTTGTAAAAGATCTGAACCCATTCCTAACTGGCCAGATCTCATTCTCTTATTTTAGGGTCTTTATGCCATTTTTCCGTATCTGGAATTGTATTTATTTTTCTGTTTATTTGCTTGCTTTTTTTCCAACTGGGGTATGAACTTTGCAGAATATGAATAGTGTCTATATTTTTCACTACTGGATCTCCAGTGCTGTAACACCAGGCATTCAAATCATTGTTGTTGAATTAGTAAATGATTTGAATGAATATGTTGTCTTGCTCTAATTTGGAAACCCAGTTGATCTGGTTGTCCTATTAGTGAACAGAATAACTTCCCATTTGTTGCAGAGCCCAGAAATCTTCTTTTTTTCATCCTCCATATACTCAATCCTTACTTTCTGTTCATTCTGCTTCTAAAATAGCTCATGAATCCTTCTATTTCTTTCTATCTAGAATCATTATTATTTATTTGGCTTTCTAACTTGTCATTGTCTCCTATCATGCTCGGCTTCAATCTTTTTGCTTTGCTACAGCCAGAATAAATGTGCCAAATCACGATTCTGATTGTGTCCTTTCTTTGCTTAAAACCTTTTAAAGGAGTTACATGGAACAGAGGATATTATTGATAACCCAAACCTTATGTCTTTTTGTCCATCAGAATTACCTAAACTGGGGACAGTGTTTGGCAAGCCGATGATTTCCCATATCACATGTCTGTTCTCTCTTTGTCTCTCCCTGAGGGTTCTCTCTACACCATGGCAACTACTCAGTGCTCGGTGACTTCCCTGGGGCAACTCTCAAACAATGAAGGATGGTATCAATGATAAGTATGCCAGCCTCCCCCGCCTCTTCCACCTTCCCTGCCTCGAGTGGGAGGATTCTTAGACCCTGGAGGCTTCTGGAGGGACCTCAAAGGGATAACATGCAAGGCAGAGGCCTTTTGCGTGTAACTATGACCAGCTCATTAGCAGAATTTTGTGTTTGTTTGTTTGATCTTCTTTCCGTATCTCATTTTTGGCATATCCTCACTTGTGCATTCAACTCTTAGATAAACTACCCACATCTGAGGCCTTGTGGTCAAGGTTCACTCTTGGAGAAACACAAACTAGGATGTAGGGTTCAGAACATACCTCAAATCTGACCTTTATTTCCCTTTCCAGGTGATTTTCCTCAGTCAACTACCATTTCCTACCTTGGTTTTGAACCAACTATGCTAATTCCTTGAGTATCTTATGCTCTTTCTTACTTCTGCCCTTTCATGTGCTTTTGGCTGCACTGTGAATGCTTCCTCCATCCTCCAGGGGTTAAAAAGTACCTACCTTTTTCCAACAGGTGTTCAATGATTGCTCTTTCCAATAATTATAGTCTGAAATTTATTCCTGCTTGTGTAATTCCAAGATATTCTTTAAAAATATTTAAGCTTATTTTTACACAGTAGGTTATGGTAAGGCTGGTAAAATTCTGAGGCGACATATGAACAGAATAGTAACATATAATACTTTTTAAAATTCTGAATATATATTTTTCTTTTCTATAATGGTTTTGAATTAACCAGGTGTGAACTATCTACTGTTTTTATTTGGAAACAATGGAACATCCAGGTGTCCAGAGAATAAATTTGTTTGAATTACAATATTTTTTAATAAGCCAATATGAACTTAAAATTTTCTATTTACAATAAGTCAAAGTATTTTTATAGTGGATTGTCACATTATTACTTTTACTATAGCCTTTTTGCCAAAAATGTTCCTTGGAAATAGCCTTTTCTTGGTTTTAAATGAACTTTTAAGTTTTACCAGGAAGAGCCAAAGTGATTATAGAATTAGATTCATTATGCTTTTATTTTAGTATAATACTCTTAGCAAGAAGTACATCTCATCCTGAACATATAATTAGAGCTTCTGAGGTAATCTGTGCTTTAATATGACTTAAGATGATAAATACCAGTTACAACAAACATGTTACTGCTCCTTTTACTGTTATTCCTTTTTTTCTTTATAACAACTAATCACTCACTAGTAACTTGGATTTCTTTTTTCTTTTTTTAAAATTTTATTTCTTATAGCATAACTGTGTACATGAACACAGTCATGGGGTACAGTGTGCTGTTTTCATATACATTTTGAAATACTCTCATCAAACTGATTTACATAACCATGTCATTTTCTTAGTTATTGAGTTAAGACATTCATACTCTGCTTTTAGAAAGATTCACTTGTACCCTTGTAA